>JAJHUR010115787.1:0-10951 GCA_027495735.1 Lutjanus campechanus | reverse complement strand
TGTGACATTGTTTTTTGTCTTTATTACATCTTCTTCATCTTATGTTGTTTTCTTCTTGTCACGTCCGTTGAGGTTCATATGCTATGGACTGATGGATACACCAAGAAATCGTCTTCTCTGTGTTACTGTCCCGTCCCGTCAAAATGTAAGGAGTAGAAAGTGCAGATGTTCAAAAGAGTTCAAAATAAAAAGCTGTTAGAAAAATGAATACTCAAGTAAAGTACAGACACCTTAAAAATATGCATCAGATTCATATTTATACTCAGTTACTTTCCACCTCTGGTGACAGCACACACATTGTTTAACCTGCAGACAGGTGTGGGTGAGGGTGTGTTAACCTGAAAAGACAGTAGATTGACAGAAAGGCAAGACAGACTGAGAGGAGACAGAAATAGCGTTCAGGACTCCTTCCCACATACTTGCTCTCTCTCCCCCTGTCTCCAGGGTCGTGGTCGTGCTGGCTGGGTGAGTGGAGAGTCACGTCCCCACCCCCTCCACCCCCCGTAGAACCCTCCTGCGCACAGACAGAGTGGCCTGTGTCCGGTGGAGGAGCAAGGTGACGCCAGTGGGCCACACTGAGCCTGTTGTTAAAACCTGCACATCAAGAGTGGGGGGGGGTTAAAGGCTGAGAAGAGGGGTCTGGGGGTAAGACATGGTGGAGAAATGCAGGGGAGATGGGGAATTAAAGGGGGAAAAAAAACGGAAAAGGAGGAAGGCGATATTGGAAACATGGTCAGAGGGGAGGACACGAGCGAGGCAGAGATAGGGAAAGCAGGATTAAGAGGCGCGCGCGTGTGTGTGTTTACGTGGCAGAAGTTACATCTGTTCCCAGTTACCCCCCCTCTCCTCACCTCCAGCCCCCTTTTTCCTCCCCAGCTTGTAAATGGTAGCATTCTGCCAGCCATGTGGGGCTGTGGGGGGGCAGGGGTTTCGCTCCTTGGCGGGAGATGAGGCGAGATGCACATGATTAACAGTCCGATCTTGTTCTCTCGCAACCTCTAGTTGTGTAACCAGCTCCTTGACAGGGTGAAAGTTCGACATCATTACAAATACTGCTCATTGCATTCACAGTGGAAACCAGTGCAGATTTGCTAAGGAGGTTTTAATGAGTTACGGGTTTCAGTAAAGTCAGCTGAGGGAGACTTCTCTGTATTATGAATGCACTTTGTGCCCTTGTTGAGAAGAGCACTAAAAAATAAATATCACTGTAGTAGATTTATTGGTAGCATGAAAAGTTACAGTTGTATTATCGTTGCTATTATGATCAGTTTTCATTTGGTTAGCCTGCAGATTGCATACACTTTGTATCACCTTCTCCTTGCAAGTGTATGGTTTGTCCATTTTGGGCTACTGTAGAAACACTGTGGTGCAACATGGTGGAATCCATGGAAGAGGACCCACACCCTCTATAAATAGAAACAGTTCATTCAAAAATGATGAATATTATGTTACATTTCTGCCATATTCTGCATTTTTTTCCCATTATTTTTTTTAAATCTGTAACAATAACCCCGTACGCACCAATTTAATTGGTGAGAGTTCAGAACATGGCAACAATGCTTAAACATCCTAGCAAAACATGAGGTTAGCTTGGTTAGCTAAATTTATTCAGAACAGACAATAAATCAGATTATAATCCAAAATGTATGTTGTAAAAACCCATTACATTTTGGGAAGGCCATGAGCACACTACATCCTATTAAACCAAAGTCATAGCATAAGGTGTAAGTGAACCAACTGCAGTAGGCTAACAACTAGCTTGACTAGCTTGTGTTGCTAAAAGGTAGTTAGTAAAGAAGCACATAACACAACTGTCCTTGAAAAATTAGTCAAATTCTCTTTTGCATCTCTGTTTAGTTTTGACAAAGCAGTACCTTTTATCCACAAATTTTTTAATGTAAAAACCGTAACAAAAATTAAGATAATGAAGAGGGGATAGCTCAATATGACTGTGTCATGTACGTTGTTTTTTAAAAATTATTATTTAATAAAAACATGAAAACCCATAGTCATTGTGATGTATAAGATAATAATGGATAGCTGCAAACATTTTAAAAGATTTGCTCATTAGCTAACTAGCTAGCTCAGTCATGTAAGCTAGATGAGCTGGTGAGAGTCTTCCAGTCAAGGTTCACAAACATCCTAGTGTAACGAGGGATTATTACAACATTTTAGCTGGGCTCATTTTTTGTTTAATCTCCATAAAAGTGGTTTAGATAATCTGGCAATACTGTTACATGGGGGCTTCACTGCTTACCTCTACCTGTCTGTGACAGCTACCTCGCTACACTGCTGCTTGCTACACTGATGTTGAGAAGAGTTTTGGAGACAAGAGGGTACAGATACAGACTACAGATATAGACATTGAAACTGTAGAGTGAGGCATCATGTTGCTGGTATGATGGCAATATAACTATCAACAGATCATTTTCACTGTCTATTTTTGTAGAGAACCACTTACCTCACACAGGGGAAAAAAAGGCAGCTAGTGTGGTTATTCTAACCTGTTAGCACGGGCACGGAAATAAACAGCAAAAGGTTTTGAAATGCACATGTGCAATTTTTCTTAGATATCAGAAGCTTTGGTTAGTACAACTTTATCATATCCATAGTCATTTATATGGTGAGCAATGCTACATGAAGCCCAAGTCATAAATAAATTAATATAATAATCCAGTAACATCAACCTCACTGTTAAATTGTAATTGTAGTAATTCTTCAGCCATGCGAGTACTACCAAAAGCTGGCAAACATGCCTTCATATGGAACAAAATCTCACTGTGGCTCGCTGTTTAAGTTTAAAGTTTGTAGTTTGAAACAGTCCTTTGTTACGTAATTCCTGCTCTGGTAGTAGTCCATCTGGGAGTACTCTATTGGCATGTACAAACGTGTGAGAGTGTGTCAGTGTGTGGGCGAGAGCAAGATGGAAAGAGTCAAGTGAGTGAGTGTGTAGCCTATGTGTGTGAGTGAGCGTTGTGGGTGTACCGGCCTCATCCGCTTTGAAGGCAATCGATTAAATCAATTCATTCCAGAATTTAATTTCGTCATTTCTATTTTTTACACCTGATGATTCTAATAGAATGACAGCGCACCAGAGCCGTCCTCATTGCCAGTATGCAAGTGTTCCTGTATGCATGAATGTATTTGTGTGCATGTGTGTGCATGTGTGTGTCTGTGTGCGGGGGTTGCAGCAGGCTGGTGAGTGGGCCGCTCACTGCCTTCCATTCTCTCTGCAACCAGAGACACTTCCACGCCGTTTGCTACCAGAGCCATTCACAGCCATCGCTTAAGACTCCCAGAAACAGGATGTAGGCCAAGCCGGAGCTGCTATTGCTTGGCCACGGGTAACCGACTCGGTTCCAGCATTATGTAAGCCTGCCAGATCAAGCTGTGTAGTCATTTGGTCACACGCTTAATTTACATTTTCAGCAATGGAATGAAACACCGGAAGCCCTTCATCTCCTCTCTTTTCAACTTTAGTAATGACAGCAGGTTGGACAAGCGGGAAATACCTGAAAAAGCCTGCAAATCAAAGACAAAGGCTGGTTTCTACCGACAACAATCCATTTTTAAACCCAATGAAATCATGGTTTAACTTTAAAATATGTTGCACCAAACTTTTAAACTAAACCTAAATTACGGCTGATAGTATAGATTAACTTTTAATTCTGTTGCACCAAAACTTCAAACTGTAATCCACTATTAACTTTAAACTTACATTTGAGGAAGTTTAACTTTCAAAATGGCTGCCTTTTTGAGACTGACTGAGAAAAATAATTCTCTGCTGAGCCATCATGAGTAGGCTAACTAGGCTAACCAACATTTTAGCTAGCTAGAAAACAATATAACATTTTTGTTATATTTATTTATTTATTTCTTATTGGATAAGCAAGCATCTCCATTAACATTAAAGTCTACTTAATTAACATCACTAAACTTGAATTTACTAAATTGAGATTCTTTTTTTATTGCACAGCAGAGCTCTGCTTAATTTAAATCTGGATTTATTCATTTTAATCCTAGAGTTGCTAGCTAAATGATAGAACTTATCTTTTTTGGTGCGACCCAGTCATAGACTGTGTTTTGTCATCATGATTTAGCCTCTTACTGATCAGCTTTCAGGCCGCAATAACCTGCCACAATGCCCTCCTACCATCCAGGACGGCGGGGAAAGGAAAGAGGTCAGAAAACGTATGGCCTGCTTGATTGGCCTGCTGTAAAAACACAGCAGCAACCTTAAAAAAAGAACTATTATGGATCAATCTCCTACAGCATGTATGCTATTTGAAAAAAACACAAACAAGGCTGATCTGACTCAAGATCATCACCTGAGGGCATGTTCTACCAGAGGAGAACATAATGGGGAGGCATGGTGTTGTTTACGTAACTACAGCGAGGAGCAATGTCTTTTATCGGCCGGTCGTAAACTAAAAGATTCACGTCCTGAGGCGAAGAAAGAGGCTCATGCAGGCACCAACTCTCAGAACAGTAAAACAAAGACAAGGCCGCCTGGAGGAAAAAGCTCTGCTGGATGATTTCTGTCTACAGCTGTGTCCAGCCTTTGAATTGCCCGTGTGTCCAGATGTTTCTGGCTATTAACGCAGTACATGTGTGGGCCACAGTGGGACGACTGGCTGGTCGCCTCTTACACCGAGGTCGCCACCTAATGGCCAGAGGTGTGAAGACAGGAGGAGAGACGTCAGTCAAAAAAATCTCTGCCAGTGTCACTACATTTCATACTTTATACTTCTCCACTACATTTTAGAGGGATACATTGTACTTTTACTTTTATTTATTTGATGGCTACAGTCACTTGACTGATAACACATTCATGTATCAATAATAATAATAAAGATTCATGATTAGTGGCAATGATTATTTTTAAATTACAGTTTTCATTTTCAATGAAAAAACTGACATTTGTTGGCGTCTGTACCAAACATTTGTCAGCCCGGGCATCCCTGCAGCATCACAGGACTTCATTATAATGCTTTTTTTGTCTCACATTTTCCCTTTATCAAAAAATTAAAGCTCCTGCAATTTGAATCGATTGTGCAGCCCTACTTCTAATGAAGCATTTACACCAACTTTAGGGTTGGAATACTTCTTCCACAACTGGGTAGAGTAGGTTTCTGTGCAACAAAAGTTTAGAGCGAAAGCCAATTAGCAACATTTGTCAGCTATTAAAGAGTCCATTTACCAGCTTCACACGTCATGAAGTTCGGTGTGCTCGTGACTTGGAGAACTGCTCACGCTGTGAAAACAGTTGCTTAATGTGGCTTTTGTGGCTCTGGAGAAAGTTTTTCCAAAGTCTGAGAAAATAATACCCCGATGATGTCATGATGATGACATCGGGGTCATTTTGGACTGGGTTTCATCTTTTTAACAGAAAGTTTGCACTACAAACTGGAGGAGTGGAGTTTAAAAGACACTGGTACTTAAGAAGCAATGAAGGTCTAATGAAAGATGCTATCGAGTTGCATTGTGGGAAATGTAGGCCCTAGATTTTATGGAGCGTAATCCATACTAGGGAGTAGGGGCTAAAATTCAATATATCTCAGCTTCTGCTGAGTCTCATATGACTGACTTTTGTTTTATCAAGTATACAGATTTTTTAAATCTCCCCAGCTGATAACTCACTGCCAATACACACATATTACAGCACTGTAAAAATAACAGCGACAAATTTGTTTTAGCTCCAAAAAACTTACAACTTTAAGTTGACTGAATTTGGAAAGACAAGTTGGAGTAATTTTGTAATGATTCAAAGCAAATAATAGTGGTATTAATTCATTTTTACTTGAGAAAACACGTCCACTAAGCTTAAGATATTAAGTTGAACCAACAACTGTTAAGTCACACTACAGTGAACATTACAAACAAATATGATTTCCTTTTACATTGTTTGAAAAGTTTGAAAAGTGGCACAAAGATGACAAGTGAAACTGCTCCCAGTGGATTTATAAAATCTGAAGTGTAGGAGGGTTGGGACTGAATTCAACACTAATCTTCATCACGGTTGCAGTGTTTTCGTTATTATATCGTAAAGTGTATTAGAGACACACAGCAAGTTATTTTATTTATTTATTTTTTATTTTTTTTACAATGAACGCAGCAGCATGAACATAAAGTTAATATGAAGTGTACAAGTTGAAGTATATATCTAGATTTAGCTGAGGTGGTGTACCCAAAATAATACAGAGCCTGTTTAATTGAACACATTTTTGAGTATGAAGTATTTCTGTTAAAAGTCACAGAGGGGATGTAGGAAGTGCGAGGCTTTAGCAGAGCGGGCTTCAGCGGGGAATGAGTGGCATGTCACCGGCCCAGCAGCTCCATGGCAGATATATGTCCAAAAGTGCTGAGCTGACAGAGAGGTGACAGGCAAGGCTTAGCTGACCCAGCAGTGCTGCTCCCTCTCCCCCTCACTCTGTCTGACTGCAGACTCATCAGCACAGCCTTCAATACAGAACGCACTCTCTTTCCCAGAAAACCTCGCCGTCCCGTCCACGAAAAAAGACGACGACGTTAATTTCCAAACTCAAATCTGTCCTCGGGAGAACTGCTCTCACGAAGGAAGGATTCTGATTTTTTTTTTACCCTGGACTCTTAGAAATAAGGGTTCTCAAGGGTTCTTCCTGAAGGGCTGCGGTTCCTCTCAGAACCATTTGCTTGTGAAAAACCTTTTATTCACATACATTGAGAACCGTTTTCATCCTTTCTGGTAGACAGGATTGTTGAGATCCTTAAAGAACTCTTTCATTCTCTCTTTGTACCATGATATAAACGGGTCCTCAGTAGAACCTCCTAGGTGGGTTCTAGATAAAACCTTTGGAATATAAATGGGTTCTCTGTAGATATCCCTGGGTGGGTTCTAGGTAAAACCCTTGGAATATCGGAGGTTTCTTGGTACCCCCGCTCGGATGGGTTTTATAAAACCCTTGGAATATAAAGGGTTCTTGGTAGAACCCACTCAAGGGGTTCTAGATAAAACTTTTGAATATAGAATGGTTCTCAGTAGAACCCCCTGGGTGGATTCTAGATTTTAAAAAAACCTTAGAATATAAAAGGGTTCTCAGTAGAACCCAACCAGGGGGTTCCAGGTAAAACTCTTGGAATATAGGAGGGTTGTCACTAGAACCTTCTGGGTGGGTTGTAGACAAAAACCCTTGGAATACACAAGGGTTCTCGGTAGAATCCCCTGGGTAGTATCTAGGTAAAAGGGTTCTTGTTAGATCCCCCCCCCCCCTTGGCAAGTTCTTGGTAAAACCATTGAAGGGTGGAAAGGTTCTGGTTGGAACCGTTACACCATAGAGGGGTTCTGTGTAGAACCTCTCATACAGGGTTCTGGGTGCATCCTGCAAGTGATGGTTTTAGGTATCACCCTTTAAGCTGGGTTCAATGTAGAACACTCTGAAAGGGTTCCAAAGTGGAAAGGTTCTACCAGGAATCAAAAAGGGTTCTCCTCTGGGGGGGGAATGCCAAAGAACCCTCTATGGTTCTGGTTAGCACCTTTATTTGAAAGAGTGTGAGCTTGTTGCAGTGAACGTGAATCACCCCTCTCTCTGACCGAGAGTAGCCTGTCAGTTGCATAACTGCCATCAGTGGGGTGGTCAGCGCGGCTGAGCGGCTGAGCCCTCCTGTGATCGCCGCTCTCTCTTTTCTGGGGTTCCCATCCAGAAAAAACAAAGCCATATGAACTGATAACGGCCAGGAAATGAGTTCCATAGAGAACGACACAGAAGCCCGGGCCTGTTTCATATCCAGTCGATTATAATAAGAGAGAAAATGTAACTGATGCCTGTTGTTATTGTTGTGATCGGCCGCTCTTCGCTTTCATGTGGCCATGTGGCTTTGAAGGCTCATAAGAGACTCATGTCCTCTCTTATTATGTTGCAATGAAACACATCCACTAAACTG
Organism: Lutjanus campechanus; assembly: GCA_027495735.1. Taxonomy (NCBI): domain Eukaryota; kingdom Metazoa; phylum Chordata; class Actinopteri; order Lutjaniformes; family Lutjanidae; genus Lutjanus; species Lutjanus campechanus. Next base: position 3,031 of record JAJHUR010115787.1, on the reverse strand, counting down.
CCCAATAAAACGCGGATCAGCCCGAGTCACGTTTAGGAAGCTGAACCGAGATGTGAGAATGTTTTGATGACGCAGCAGTAGTAGGCTGTATTTTGACTGTGCAGCTGACAGAACTGAGACATAAAGTATACCATGAGTACCTTTTAAGACTAGACTATGCTGCAAATTGAGCTCATTTAAAACAACAAAAACAAAAACCACAAATTAGACTTGGAGAGTGAAGCTCTATATATACATGTGTAGTTACTTGCAACCCACTCATCAGCCCAGAGCCAGTCTTCCACTTCAGCCCCCAGAACAGCATGTGAGTCTGTCACAGACTCCGAAAAGGAGACAGGGTTTGCAGTCTCACATACATCCGGCCGAACGCTTTAACACTTGAGGTGCTGCACATTTAAACTTGTTTTCTGAGCTGTGAAACAAATGATATGACTGTGCTGTGATGACACACATTAATGCTGGCATTTCATGGTTTGAAAAAGCCTAAAAATGGCTTGGGACTTCTTTTACGTCAAGAAATTGATATTTTAAAAAAGAATGTTAATGTCCAATCAGAGGTGGGCGACCAATATGATTGAGCACTGAATCCCTCTCTGCAGTCCCTTCTCCCAGCACACTTTTTTTTTTGCAGTGGGTAGAGTTAAGATCTGGAGTTGAAGTTACAATTTAAGTAATCAACTATTTTTTAGTACCTTTGTTTTAATTCTTGCATTTAAGTAGATTTAACCACATTTTTTTGGTAAATAATAAAAAGATTTTATGCATCATCAGGATCAGGATTTTCTTTTTTCCCTTCCAGATTTGGAATGTCCATCTCCCTGTGCACTGCTGTTAAAACTCCACCTGTTATCCAGATTTTCCCACACTGTCAAGTTTTCATTCAGTTTCTGTTTTTATTTATGGTTGGGCACTGACACTGTGTTGAGAGGGAACTGTATCCATTTACACATTCTGAAAATATTTTTCCTTAAATATCCTGAATGGCTTTTTCTCACACCAAAATAAAAAAAACAAAAAACATTTGTAACCAGCATGCGCTAACAAAATAATAATTGTTCATTTTAATCATACTATTAAAGCTGCACTAATCAAAAAATATATATATTGGTTCATATGAGTGAAAACTTCTGTTGTGGGACTAATAAAGGAATATCTTCTCATCTTAACGTGAGGGGTATCTCTCACCGTGACAATCCCGCAAAGAAATATCGCTCGACTCTGCAGTCCGCCCCAGGCATTTTTCAGCTCATCGTTTTGTTTTTATGGCCTGTAACTCCATCTGCATTCTTTTCACTTTAAATGGAAACTTCCATTCAGCCCTAGTGATGTGGAGCGCTGGTGCCCTCCCCTCCCTGTCCACAACCTATATGTGGATTTATATTTAGCAATGCCAATTTGCAGAAACCTATGTCAGGAAAATATCATTATGATGCTAAATCATACATCTTCATCTTTGTATTTTGACCAAAAATCTGAAGGTTTCTGATTTGAATTCATAAAGAACATTACTGGGAAGCTATAGAAGGATATAAAAAGCTTCAAAATGATCTTTTTTTTATTTATTTTTTTTAAAGGTCATTTAGCTGCATATTTTTCTTGGAAGTTGGTGGAGACCAAAACCAGAGCTAAAAGGATAGACAATATTGGACCTATATTTGTCAAATCGCCACAAATATGACTCCAAATGATACAGGTGTGATGGTGAAGTTGCTTTGTGTTTGCTGGATGTTTAAAAAGGTTCGTTAACATGTTGACCATAACAACTTTACAAGATGAATATGTTGATTATGTTGGTTCTAAGTGGACAAACGGACATCAATGGAGCTTTAAATATGAAAATTTATATAAACTCTGTTTTGTTTCTAGTATTTGTTCAAAATGGCAAAGGGGAGATGTTGAGTTAAAAGGGTCTCTGGTCATAGGAGACAACGGCAAGTCTTCCTCTCTGGTGTTCTCACTGTGTGATTGGTCAACATCACTGCAAAGTTTTTGAAAACCAGAGCTCCAGTTCTAGCTGTACTTTAAAAAAAAAAAAAACAGTGTTCAAGTTGTAAGAGTTTGTCCATTTATCAGTCAGATAAGGAAAATGCGTCAGACAAATTAAAGCCTGTTTCTTAACAGTGTTTGATTGTGGATTAAACTGCATTACTGCACAGTTTACAGTAAAGGTACACACAGAATCAAACCTGTGACCCTCTGGTCTCACTGCACACTAATCCCCCCTGCCGCCCAGACTGTGTCATCTGTCTGAGCTTGTGTGTGACCTCCTCTATCTCATACACACCACCACCTTGTTCCCTCTTCTCCAGGTCTGTTTACACCCTCCAGTGTCAACACCGCCTGAGCGCCATGGCAACACACAACCGCTACGAGGAGAAGCGAGCGGGGGCCCTCTGCTTCCACCAGGGTTTTTACAACTGGGTTTTAGAGAAAAGGTTTGGGAAAACATTTTGAAGTCCAACAGTTTGAGGGAAATATGCCTTTGATGTGGCGAGCCAGCTAGCGTTTTATGTTACTGCAGGTGTTAAAACAGGTTAACAATAGAAAATACTGCCTATTCATACTACCACAAAATCCAGTTTTACAACCTCAGTGTGAAGTAGGTCAAGCTATCACCCACACAATGGCTGATAGTTTTTTTGTTTTTGTTTTTTTGCTTAAAACTCCAAATTTAGATCTTAAAAATAAAAATAAGACCATCAAAAATTGTTGTTGACACGGTATAATATCCTTGGCGTCGACATTTTAAATTTTATTGCCTTGCAATCAAAGAATCTGTTGAGTATCAACATCTGCTTGGTGGTTAGTTACAATGTGACAGGGTGGAGATGGTCCTGCGACTGAAAGACCACAGGCTTGATCCCCGCAGCAAATATGTGTCCTCACAGCTGAACTGAACTCCAAATTAATTCAAATTTGGCTGATCCAAACAGGAAATATGACGACTTTATGGCCGAAAAAATCCCCAAAGCTAGCCAGTCACGACTGCAGCCGCTGCAAATGTTCATCAGTGGCATGTGACTGGTAGCAC
>JAJHUR010115786.1:0-71875 GCA_027495735.1 Lutjanus campechanus | reverse complement strand
AAAAATTTAATATATAACAACCGCATGTGCAAAAAATTAGTACAGCAGAACAAATAGCTAGTTGGAGCCACAGCCTGCATATTAAATAAGCTGAAATCCTAATTAATTTAGAGTACATATTTGAAGTGAGTTGTCGTCCCCCCCCCCCCCAACTGCCCTTTTCCCAGGCTTGAGGAATCTCAAGCAGGCTGCAGGAGTGTAAGACGAGAGCCTACGCTGAACGTTGATCAGCTGTTTATAACTCTCAATCATCTGTGGATGTGAAACTAAGCCTTTTATCTTTAGGAAGGAGTCCACTGCTCTGGAAACACACAGTCTGGAGTTGGAGTTCAGTGACTTCCTGCCTTCTGCCTGCCAGACTCCATTAACATATTGTTAAATTTAAATGTTATTAACATCCACTCCTTCCAAAAGATTATTAATGATTTCTTACAATTCATAAACAGACACTGACTGATTGTTTGAACATTTGGCATTACTTTGAACTCTAATTAACATGAAACGGGCAAACAATGGACAAACACAAGTTACAGGCCGGAATAAACGTTTTGAAGGAAGACACTGTAGCAAGCCAGTATTTCAATTTAGCACATTTGTAATGTAATAAATGTTTGAAGTTATTTTAGGTCAAATGTTTTTGTTTCTGGAGGATCCAGCATCTGTTCAGTCAGTTTTCTTGCCTGCAAAGACAGAGGAAAACTCAGTGTGCTTGAGAAAAGCATCTCCACAACTCATGCCGGGTTTGACCAGTGTTCATTGTGTACTTTCATTGTAAAAGGCATCTCTGTTTCTCCAAATCTTCAGTCTCCCAACTGAAGGCCCATTTAGCCTTATGCAGATGAAAGGTTTGGATATTAATTGAAATTGTGGGCCAGTAGTGAAGTATGATTTTTAAAGTAACTACAGTAGTAACTAATACTAGAAACTATTATGATTTAAAAGTAAAAGTAGCTAGATTACATAGTGTAATAAATACTTTAGTACAGGTAAAATTGAAAAAAATATGCATAAAAGCACAAGTACCCCAAAAATGACTTAATTACAGCGGTTTGAGTAGTTGTGATTAGTTTCTTCCACCCCTGATTTGGTATATATCAACAATTTGATTTTTTAAAAATCCTGATGATCCTTTATTTGTTTATTGTTTGCATTAAATTAGGCTTACATCAAATACCAGAGAGCATCACTGGTCATATTGAAAGTATAAGGCTAAAAGAGGAACTAAACATTATCGAGAATGGCAAAAATGAAGCGAACTTCACAATAACTCCTGGCATTCAGCCTTCTGGTCTTTTCGTCTTTCTAAGAGTCGGCAGGAAACTCTTGATAATCACCAGGGCCAGACTGAAGTCATTTTTTTAGAGGGGTCGGTTATTGTAAATGAATGTTGAAACTATTATTGTCTCTGGCTGCAGGGGGTTTATCAGCAGCAAATATATTCCAGTGGTTGTGGAGGTGACGATTATGTCATGTGAGAATGTAGAAATGGGGTTCAAATCCTGAATGAATGAAAAGGATGAGACGTTGATTTGTTAGAATCTTGTAAGTTTGTTGTTCTTTACTTAAAGGAGCACATAAGAAAAATATTAGAAAATGCAACGATTCTTTACCAGTCCTGTTTTATAGCAGCTATCATGCTTTGCTGAGCTGTCAGAAAGAAAACTGTTACACAAACATTTCATGAGACTATATATTTTTCTTTGTCTGAATGCAGTGAGGAACACTTTTCTTCAGCGTGACTGTGCTGCTTTTTGAATAAAACATTATGGCTAAAATAATGTGGGGAACTGCTGTAAATACTGAGAAAGCTAAGGATTTTTGGGGGGTGAGTTTGAGGATAGTCCAGTAGTGGAAACAAATACCAGCATTTGCTCATAGAGGAGTCTAAATAATACCATACCATAAAAACAATAAAATTAACAGATAAGTAAACAGATAAATATCATGTTTTATACGAGCACAAACCAAAGGAGAAGTTGTCGTAAAAGTCAAGATGACAACAAAAGAAAGGTAAATTATGTATAATAACAAAAGCCCCTCAAAACCAAAAAGCTCAAACACACATTTTTTCCCCTCAAAAACTGATCCAATCACAGAGAATTCAGCATCACTAACAAATAAATATGAAGAATGTTCAAAATCACCTATAAATCCACCAAAACATATGCATCATTTTTTTTTTTATAGAAAACATCAAAAGTCATCAAACTACAACAAAATGTCAGTAATGTACTGAATGACACCAACAGTATGGCCAAAGACGGTTTCTGATTTTAAATGTGGCCATATACATAATAATTAGCCTGTATATTAAGATATTCCATTAGCAGAAAAATAGACCTAAAGTTACATGGAAAGTATCATTTCAAATGTAAGCAGATTTTAAGTACAAAGTTAGTGCTTTAATCTTTGTTTTTTTTTCAATCAGCTCTTCACCATTACACACTGGTCTTAATTTGTTTGTAATTTATTTGTTGTTTGTGCAATCCTGTTTGTGTTTTAAATTTATCAAGACATTCCCTGTTTGTATTAATTTACTTATATCCTCTTATTTTTGTCTGTGTTTATATTTGATCATTGCTCTGTTTTTGTTTGATTATATTCATCAATCGAATAATTTATTCTCTCTGTAAAGCACTTTGGTCAGTGTTTGTTATTTTTAAATGTGCTCTATAAATAAACTGACTTGCGCCAATTAGGATTTAGTTGTATTTGAATGTGATGAAAGTTTTGGGGTTACTTGTTTGTGTTGCCAGGATGTTTTTCTGTCTTTTTTTTTTTTTTCTTTAAGTTTTATTGTTGTTTATTTAGTCATGAATATTTAATGTTATAGAGAAATACTTAAAAATAATATTATAAATATTACTAAAGTTTTTATAGATTTTAACATAGACCTCTTTGGTATAGTTTATTTTTCTTTGGGAATAAAACATGAAAAAGTCCAGAGGGATGGGGAAGTGAATACTTTTTATAGGCTTATGTATATGACTGTTCTTTTGTGCTCATTGTAATGTCTCTGATGTATTCCCACTGCATCTCGTTGTTGTTGTTATCAATGATGACTTCAAATATAATTTTAGAATAAATATGCACCTAACAAGAAAACTTTCTTATATACTTTATGTTTAATCTAGGCCAAATTCATCATAATGATAACAATGGTTGTTTGATGTGAGGATAACCACACACATTGTAGGATGCTCTTCATTGCTATTGTTGGAAGTTATGCTGAATTATTTACTTCCAGAGAGAAATTAATCAAAGTGATTCAAGTTGGTGTGAAGTCTGTGATCATCAGTGACCCATCCCTTGTAACTGATGCTGGACAGACTTTTTCTTCTGTCCTTTTTCCCTTGTCCTACAACAACAGGAGGCAGCATAGCTACACAGCATGACCTCTTTTTGACTGTATCAGGGAAGGGCACGACTTCTGCAGCATCTATCACTCTGCATGGGCAAAGTTGCCACAGGAACTGTGACCCTGATTCTATGAGCTCCTCATCGATCCCACTAACATTTTAGGGTAATGTACAGTGTAATTCTTCAAAATTCACGGTGTAATGTTTTGTATTAATGTTGTACCAGTACAATACATACTGATACATATGTACAGGAGAACAATATGTGAAAATAGGAGGCAACAATCTAGGAACTTAAAAGGAATTTATACTGTAGGTATTTTTAAAACAACTACAGAGAGTTTTAAATGGTTATAAAACAGTCTCAATTTATTACTGATGGCTCAATATGACGTATGTTAGATAAGTTAACAGGACCGTTCGTAAGATTAGCTATAGCTGTTCTTACTGCCTGCCAACAGTTCAGAATCTCCTTGAAATGAGATGAAACCAGCCTGTGTTTACATTTTCCCAGCCAAAGTTACAGTGAGTAGTATGTTAGCCAGAAAAAAGAACCAGGAGGAGGTTTTTAGTGAGAAAATTATATTTTGCAGATATAATGGAGGAAAAACTGCCACTTTTGTCCAGAGGGGCCTCCAAAGCCAACAAAATATGAAAGTTCCTTAATACCTTTAACTAACGTTCTGTTCTAATTTCCGGGGTACAGAACGTCTGGGAGAGATGGGGTAATTAGTTCTGTGGCACTTTATAAATCTGCTGTGATTTACTTCAAAATTACGTGAATAAATCAAAAAATACCTCAACAGAGAAGGAAAACTCTGCACAATCAAGAACTGATTTGTGTGATGTTTCAAGCTCCAGGCTCTTCCTCAGACTGCTTCCCATGTATACAGCTGATATCTTAAATACCCATAATTCATCACATATCAACCACGTGGTACAAGTATGGCAAAGCAAATCAGAAAAGTACTAAATTCTAAAGGAGATCCTTTCAAAAATGTATACATATTCAAAAAGTAGATTAATTATCATTAGATTACTTACTTCACATACACTCATGTTCTGACAAAATGTAGATCTATAATACCTTGCAAGTCTCAACCAGAGTTATATATTTTCAAAAATAGAATTTTTGAAAAATATATTAGATCTATAATAAATATGATCTCATCCAGGATTCATAGTGCATATTCACCGTTAGTAAAACAATAGTTAACTACTTACGAACTCTATCTCCACTTTCCTACACTCGTGTATTGCAAGTAATTCATTTGCCAAAAAAGGGACAAACAATAAACAAAGATAAAGATGAATTTGACTGCTTTATTTTTTCAAATCTTCCTACAGATATTGCAACAGTATTGTTATTGTGAATTCTTTTGGCCAAAATAATCATGTAAAACTAGTCCGTCCACCCAACATCTATCTAACAGCAGCTGTACAGAAGATCAGTTTTATGTCCTGTCACAGCTGTAATGATCACAAACAGTTAAGCATATAAATACTACAGTCGCTGAAAAACTGTACTGAGAGAAACTGCACAAAAAAATTAAACATGATACATCGAACTATGAACCATTGTGTGACTTTCAAACTCAGCATGTTTCCTCTAATGGTAAACTAAACCCAAACAATTCACACTTGCATCCATAATAGAGCCAAAACCACAGGCAAGAGCTATACAAAACATCTGTATAGGGTTCCTCAACCACATCTTTACAGCTGCTCCGCTCACCTCACCAATAAACTCGGTCGACATGATTGGACACCTGTTTATGATCTGTGCCTTCAAACAGGGTCATGTTCATGTATGCTGTAATATGAGAATATACACCTGGTAAGTTAGAAATACTCACAGGATAACTCTTTTTTAAATTCCTCCCAAATGTCAGATTGTTATCCTGTAATAACAGAACTGGTACATTAACATAACTCCATTTCACATTTATGTTCCTAATAAACTAAACTAAACTGAACATATATTTAGGTTAATTATAATGTTTCATTGAAACTTGATAGTTTTTGTTGACTCTTTTCTTGCTGTCGCAGTTGCATATTTGTTTTGGCTAGGTTAAATTTACTTTGGATTATGTGCTTGTACTTTCCATATTTGTCTAGAAGAACAACATTCTGTTCAGTTTGACTTTTTCTTTTTGTATGTTCTTTGTTGCCCATTTTTCAGTGGCTAGCTAACGCAGGCTAACTAAGTGTGTTAGCTAAGCTAGCAAATGATTGATCAGTACATACTGATACATATGTACATATACTTACATGACCAAAGAGCTCAAAGGACAAAATTACAACTTTTCAGTTCAAGGTTTACTTTGACACTAAATGTGACACTGCATTAAAGTGAGGGAATTATCTACTTCATGCTGGGTTAAAAATGGAGAAAAACAGAATTAGTGTTATGAAGGTATAACAATAAAAAGACTTATTTCATGTAATGTGGCAGTTCCATCTGATCTTTGCAAAGATTGCTCCCATGTACAGTAACAGATGAGTGCAGGCTAAGCAACTCTCGACTGTACCCCCGAACACTAATGACTCATGAAGCCTCACTGCCACCTCAACTTGACAAATGGCAAATGTCAGCGGCATATTCTCCTGGTAGGCATAATTTTATTAAGTGCAAATATCACTGTGCTCCTTAGGAGACACTCAAAGGTTAGATCAACAGCTGTATCAGTTTCATGTGTATTAGCTGGGATCTTGCAGCAAGTCAGGCTCCCCTGAGTTGATGGACACAACCAGTCAAGCATGAGGAGGGATGCTCTAACTAAATGCAATAAGGAGAAGCTCGGGCTAAGATCATGTTTATTTAAAAGCCCGGGACAATAACCTAATGGAGGACAGTAAGGTAAGGGGGGGAGGAGAGAGGGAGGAAAACAGTAAAGAGTAGAGAGGAGAAGAGAAAGGGGCAGAGGGAGAAAATAGGAGACTAGTGGCATATAGAGGGGCAGATCATTTTTTCCCATTTATTGGCTGTGGTAATTTGTTGACTCACTCATCCATGCAGAGTCTTTATGTTTAATGCAGGCCTCCAGAGGGGAAAGGAGGGAAGAGAAGGGGGGCTAGGAAATGGAAAGACAAGCAATAGGGGGTTAGGGGGTACCCAGAGAGATTAGTCTCCACCTCTCAGTGTGAGAGACGGAGGTGGATGAATATCACCCCTCAAAGTGGGCCTCAGATGCTAATGGGGCCTTCATATTGGCCCGACTCTGCTCAATACACCTGCCAAATAATTGATGGGAATACTCTAAAAATTAATGTTCAGGTTCTCTGCTGAAGACTGGTTTGACCTTACAGGCGGTGTGTAAGAATAGAATAAACATTATTTATCATACATGCACTCCCCAAAAGTACTACATTTAAAGAGATAGTTCAGATTATTTGAAGTGAGGTTGTATGTCCCCAGTTTGAAGAAACAGGGAGGAGCTGCAGCATGGAAGCTAAGCAATGTACTGCTAAATAGGTTCAACAATAAAAGGTATTTTGGCCACTAAAAATGTTCCAAAAGATCAGTTTATTTGTAGTGTATGCTAAATTTTGAATGGTTTCACCACCTTGCCTTGCCATCAGACAGCCTTTTCTGACAGGAAACCACCGTTATACAGGCCAAACATTGCTCTCTCCAAACCAACTAAACTTCCAAAGCGTAATCAGTAATTTTATGTTGCAGAACACAGAATAGCTGGTCTACCACTGCCATGATCGGTTAGTTTGTTTGTCTTATTGTGTGTTTTAAAAGGTTAGGTCAGATTCACCAAAGTCACACAATAACACAAACAAACTAACAAATCACAGCATCAGTAAACCAACAACTACAATGGTCTGTGAGGTAAAATTACTGTTTTGCCAGTGGAGTTTGGTTGGAGATTTGGCTTCTATAAGGGCAGTTTCCCATCAGAAAAGGCTGTCTGATGGCAAAGTAAAGTGGTAAAAATATTCTAAATGTAGTGTATACCTAAACTGATTTTGATTTTTTAGGCGGACCTTTTTTAAATGGCTAAAATAGCTTTCGTTGCTGACTCTGTCCACAGCAGTTCTTAGCTCAGCTTCTGTCCTGGTGCCCTTCTCTGCCTCTCCTAACTGGGGGTGTGCTGACCAGCATCTACTGCAGGTAACACACAGACTATCAAGAAGTACCTCTTTACCCGACATCAAATAATCTGAACTATCCTTTTTAATGTCCTGTGAAATATATCATTGAAGTTTATGAAAATGCATTTCACTGAAAACAAAGATGAACTCAACAGACAGATTCTCCTCAACTCCCAGTTCAATGTCATCCAGCTGTCAGATGCTTGTCTGGGCTTTGACGTGTGCTGTGGTCTGACACCCATCATCCTTGCCCAGCTGTTACTGGCATGCCTGCCCTGACCTGGCCCTCGAAAGGGTCATACCCATGTGGACAAACATTGGTGGCCCACTGCTGGCAATGGATCCCTGTGAGTCCCATTTACGGAAAGGGTTACCACTGTCTATTCCACTTAGAGACCTGAGAACATCAACCTATCCTTAACATCTACTGACAGAGACTGAAGACTATAACATATCATATTTTTAGTGCATTTTAGCATAGAGTCACACTGTGAGGTTTCATGGTAAATAAGTGTTAAAATTTGGCAGATTTTCAGATCTGCTTCCAAAAGTTGTCCGTTGAAAGTAAAGAGAGGCACAACTAAGCAGGATATTGGCATGTGAAGGTTAAATATCTTACTGGGCAGCAAGCAACAAACCACGCTGTGGCTGAAAAGCAACAACTTTGTTTGAGATGCAATTTTTGCATGTGAGAGTATACAAGCCTACACCTGTATAATGTTTGGTTGAAAATTGAAAAAGAAATATGCAGTGAAGTAAAGACAGGTTGAATGTGCCACAAAAGACAGGCACCTTTCTACAAAGAAGCAATGAGATACTGAGTGATTTCGACAACTCTGTTGGCAAGAATCAGATGATTTAATACATATTCGACAATTTAACATATTGTAAGCATATTGTAATACTGTAAGCAAGGTGATTCACTACAATTGTTTAATCTAATTTTGGGGAACCAGTCATAGTCTAAAGAACCATATGCATAATATCTGAGTTGAAAAGTACTTTTTAATGCACTTTTTAAGCACAATGAAATACTGCCACAAATCTTTGCATGTATCATGATACCACCATACAGTGTTTTAACAATTAATATAGTATTGTGAAACATAATATTGTGGTACTCAAGTGTATCTATATTTTCTTATACCCTAATTGTATTTTTCTTCTTTATTTATGTTATTTACCATTGAAACAGTTTGGTAAAGAGATTTAAGTTTTGGCTCACTTGCTCTGTTTCTCTTGTTGCCCTATTCTCCCTTGTCTCTCATTTTTATACTAGCTGCAACAAAGTTACATTAAAGAAATTCTCCTCATGATTTCTAATATTGACAGAAGCAACATGCTTACTTGTGATCCAGGTGAATGGTGATCACAGTCCCAAGACTTTCAGCAACATGGTGAACATAGTAGTTTAGTTGATAGACGCATTTACACCATGTTTTTAGCTGAAATGTCAACTGTAGCCTCCCAGGTAGCGTGTAAACATGGCGTTGATGTATCACAAGACTTCGTATATCTCTTAATGGATGCACGTGTGAAATATCACGAGATCGACACCATGTTTACATGCTACCTGCTACATGCTTCAGTTGACATTTTGGCTAAAAACATGGTGTAAATGGCGTCTTTTGTGGTTAAATTTTAATGTTGCGGTTCACAGACACTTGGATTGCACCACACGAGCAGGATGGAGACATTTTGTGTTTGTTTTGTGTTCTTTTTTTTACATTTTATCCGTGGTCTCCATTCACTGCCATTACACCAGATTTGGCTGCAACCCTGTTTTCTGCTGAAACTCCAGAATTGTTTTGTGAACTGAAGATCTTCACCCATCCTCACATCAGCATTGGCGGTGATTACATATTGAGTGGATTATCGTGTTGTGGTGGAATATCCTTTTAAGTCTTATTTGAGTTTGGTGGAACAAATTAAGTTGAGTTAAATCAAATCTGATTTATATATATATATATATATATATATATATATATATATATATATATATATATATATATATATTTTTTCTCATCATACATTTTTTTCTCACCATATATGTTTTCTTCCAACTATAAAAAGGGTTTGAAAACAATTTGAACTCTAATTGGATCCTGGTAAGTCTGCTAATATACTGTGGCTGCAAGTTGGTAAAAACAGCTCATTAGTTCATCCAGCTAATCAATATATGCTGTATACACACGTGTACAATGTATGTGTTGTTAATTGGCCCTGAAGAAATTATATTGGCTTTACAAATGTTAGTAAAATTAACACAAAAATCATAACCTGTTGACTTAACCTAAGAAAATATTTTAAGCTCACACGGGATTGTATTGTGTTTGTATCCAGTGAACATGATGTTTTTATGTTATTTTGACAGTCCTGAACATTTGTGTAAACTTTACAATAAGATTTTGGGTCATGAATGTATTGGAATTTACAGTGTATGATTCTCTTAGTATGACTATTATACAACAGAATCAACATTAATGCACAGAAATTACAGCTTTGCTTGAAATATGTTGTCCTAAGCAGCAAGCTGGGATTTTTTTGCTTTTTTTTTTGTTTGTTTTTTTGTAAAAACCTCAATGAAAGCACAAAGTTCCTGATTCAGTTGCTCTTTCTGAGCATCACGTCATATTAGCTCCAGAACAAAGATAAGATCAACGTTTAACTCTCTTTGCTTGACTTTCATCTATTATTAGGCCTTGTTGTTGAATTACAACTCCTTGGTACATATGCCAGAGATGTTACATTGCTGCAATAGAGCATCTCTTGGGTATAGAATGACATAAATAAAAGCCTGGAGCTACCTCCAGCTATAGAAACTGATGTTCATCTCATAAAGGAATCAGCGGACTGTTCCATACTCCCTGCTGCCTAAAATAGCATGTCTCTGTAGCATGATGTACACGGTGTGCAAAACATCTGCGGCCCTCGATGAACCTTCCCTAGTGTTTGGTAATTCTGCCTCTAGAGCTTGCACAAATACACACATGTGCACACCATGGCTGAGATATACTTCCAATACCCATCTTAGTGGGCTGGAGCTCCTCAGGGGGTGTTTGCATCTACTGTATATGCATGTGTGACCGTGTGTGTGTGTGTTTGTGTGCAAGTCCCCAGTGCACTTCCCAGTATCATTCTCTTTCCACCAGCGCTGTCATAAGATAATGTGACAGGGTGTCAATCATGCCGGGGCCTGGGGTGCCATGGCGACAAGAGGATTTTTGGCGGAACACTTTTGTGAGCAACACCAGGGAGAAGGCAACAGCAGGGACCATGGTACAGAACAACTCAACCTTACCACTGCCAGGTCTCACACATCCTTTCTTTTTTTCTACAATCCCCCTCTGGCCACTCGATTCATGCGACCATTCTTCTGGTCTAAATCCTGACCCCTGTTAGAAAGGACCCCGTGGGGGTCACATGCCGACAAAATGTTCTGCTGTCGCCTAAGAGAGTCATCCCCAGCATCGAGCGAATGATCGGAGTATCCATCCCATCTCCGTGCCCAGGGGCCTTCACTGTACAGTGGGCTAGCTGGGTGCTGCCACTCTTCTGAGCTGTGATGTGTTATGATGGCTCCGTCACTCTGGGAGGCAGGGCCACAGACACCTGTGGAGGTCCTGGGTAAAGTTGATTGAATTGGACAGGACTTAATCTCTGTCTGTGTAGGTTTGGTTGATTTTGTTGAGTTGATGGGGGAGAAAAAGAAAAAAGAGTTATTGTGTCCAGAAGAGGACAAATAATTTCAAGAGTAATTTCAGTATTTGTCAACCCTATTTTCCCATTTTTTGTGTCTAATGTGACTAATTGGGACAATATTTTTTGAAATTGGTCCAGTATTGAGGCAGAGCATTGTTGCTGCTGGAACTGAACTAAGCAACTACGTAATACATCCAGGCAACTGTGCTCCGTCAGTTAAGTCCACTTAAAGTGCTTGTTTTGTCACAGGGTCAGATTTTTTATGAATATTATGGAAGGGATCTCTACAAAGAGACCTTTTTGTTAGAGTAAGGTATGTTTTGTTTAACCAGAAACTGTTATTTTATAGCTCTCATCAAACTAACTAGACTCCCTTCACAGTAACACTAATTTTAACATTGTCATCGTCATCTTCATTCAAACGAAACGACAGAAACAAAATAAAACTCCCCAAAACTGCCTTGGCATGTCTTTTCACCATTCTAACTATGACAAATTCTGTCATTCTGTGTTTAAAACCAAATCTGTGTATATAACCAAAATGGTTATATACACAGAAGCACCTTGTAATTATTTCCTGCTAACACTGCTGTGGGTGGAGGAAACAGAACAAGACAGTTTGATACCTCATGCACAAAATTACGCAACAGTTATCCACCAGATCAGGCTCTGACAGAGGCACACAGTCCTTTTTCTCCCTGGATCGAGCCGGTCTCGTGGTCACACAGACACAAACACTACAGCTGCTCCAGCTGTCACGCTGACTGGTCCATTAAAGATGATCTGACAGGTTTCTGAGGTTCTAAGGCGCAAGTGGTCTTGACTCCAATGCACCAAGCACAAGATAGCAAATGCACCTGGCCACGCTTTTGTTTTGTCTTCATTTTTAAACCTCCTGCCCATGGCCACACAGACCAGGCACAAGACAGCAAGGCCACCTGCACCACTTGCGCAACGGCTTGGGTGTAAGATAGGGCCCTAGGTTGAAATGTACCTAAGTTACCCTTTAATGCAGCTTCAACAAACTTCTAAGATTCATTACTGTTCAGTTTTGTCTTGACAAACAAATCTTATTCAAATTCACTGTTAGAACGCAGTTGTACATATACTGTCATGACTGTGTAGCTGTAATGCCACTCTGTCATTACCTTATGTTTTCTTATTTGGCTGGCTGGTAAAGAGCTTTAAGTAAATAACATAAAATACATTATTATTATAAGAATGAATGAATGAATGAATGAATGAATGAATGAATGAATGAATGAATGAATGAATGAATGATTAATTAAATAACCCAATTGGAGGGCTGCCAAAAAGTGAAACTCAGTTGTAATGCGCTTTGAGAAGACAACAGCCATGCATGCTGTAGTTTTTAAACAGGTTTTCATCACTTTGTTTGTAGAGCCTGCTGGAGACAGCATGCCTTGTCCACAAACAATATGGGTATGACATTTGTGGCATGTGTACAGAGATATAGAACAGAGCACACAAGTGATCTTTGTAGGAATACAGTCAGCACAGTCAACAATGTGCCATCACAGCAAAATGTAAATATGATAAGAACAGATGCCTGCCTGCAGAGGTTCTCGATGGTGACTCTCTGATGGACGCTGGTCTCCTGGGTGCTCATCTTGATGTGAAAGCCCTTATCATAGAGGATCACCATTCCCACCTGGCTGTGCTTCGGCCTCATGTAGAGAACAAAAGAGTCTTACTCCAGCAGACATCTGAAAGAAAGAGAGATGGTGGATTCTACTGTACAAATATAGAGTTAGTGCATACTACACAATTCATTTGTATCATTAATATTTAAATAGTGTAGAATTCATTTAATCTTGTGGGTTACTATATGAGTCTCATTCATTTTTAGATTATCTTAGCTTATATTTTGTTCAAAATGGAAAGAACCACCTCCAAGGAACAGGCTCAACAACAGCCAAGGAGCACTACACACCGCGCCATTTTCTCTCTCATGTCAAAAGACATCCAGAGGTTTATACATAGTGAAGGTAAATAAGACTCGGTCTCTAAACAACCCCCAGACTACATGAAACCAACAATGGCACTCTGGGAATTTCTCCCAGAGAGTATACACTCCATATATACACACTCAATTTCTTTGGTAAGAAAAGAGGAGCAGAGACATGTGTTTCAAGTCCAACAACAATAAGTTCATTTAAAATTCAGAAGCAAATAATTTAGAATTTTGTTCCTGTAAAAACGGAGGATACTGTTATTTAAAATATATATTTCTTCATTACAAAAATAGATCTTATAATTTTAAAAACAGTTACAGGGATTTCATTACCATTACAGGGGGACGGGTGTCTGGGAAGCCCACAGGTTAAGGGGAGTGAGAGGAGAGAGTCAGGGTGCTTCACCACCATCGCCAGTGTGTATCACACAATCGCTCACACTCAACACTGCAAGACAACGGCACACAAGGTTAGAGAGGCACAGCAAAGTAGCATGCAATAGAAATACATATGCTCAGAAAGAAAATAAACAAAATCAAATGCAAATTACAGAAAGTAACCACTGGTAATATTAGATAAATTATACCAAAATAACTATGGGACAAAAACAGCAGTGGCAACAGAGCTCCTCCTAATAAAGGCAACTTTCCTCAGTCTCCCCCTATAGTGGCCACGCAGCTTATGAAAAACGCTAAAAGTTCTGTTTAGAGCCAGTCTGTAGAAATATGGCAGACCCTGTGGAACAGGGTTCTGTGCCCTCTGTAGATCTAAATGGCTCAAATTAAGGTTACAAAAAAGCAATGATTTGCATTTTCAGGTGATTATTCACCAATGAAAACATACTTATCAATATAATATTTTATTTCTTGCCATATTCTACCAATAGAGCCCTTTAAATCTTACACATTGGACCTTTAAGATAACATGAAAAAGTTTAACAGATACCGTAACTATTCAGTATATTGAAGATGAATAGATCGTAAATAGACAGCAAACATGATTTTAATGACCAATGTACACAGTTTTTCATGTAAATCCAACAGATTCTTTTGGCGAGCTATATACTGTAATGTTATCCCAGAATAGTGTTTTCTTATCAATTATTCTGGAAGTAATGCAAACTATTGGATCCACACACGTAACACAATGAAATCGTATTTTTCTCTTTGAACAGGACTGACTGACAACACTTTTCAGTAGCATACTATGCATAAGAAAGTAATTAAATAAGGCATCCACATATTTTCTTGCTGAAAAGAAATAGTTTAGAATAAAAGAATCTGCAATGACCAATTTCTTCTCCAGTCTTTGAAAAGAATGAAGTTATCTGTGACACATTGGCAACAACTTTTCAGCAGAATATAAAACTTCACTTCCAGTTTGTTGCACGCACTCTTTAAGAACAATTTTACTTTGTTTTACTGTAAGTTGCTTACTTTGCACTTATGCATCATTATTATAATGTGTCATCTCATCGCTTTTTTTCTGTGGGCAATGGATATTAGCGGCCATCTTAGCTCTTTAAGTGATACTTTCTTTGCTCCTGCCTGCTGTGTTTCCCCTCATTAATGCAAGCTATTCTCCATCACCATCCTCTGTGAAGGGACTCTCCTCATGCAGGCCACAGAACTCTGACAAGGATGAAATTACTGTTAGCTTTCACACCTAATTAAAGAGTAGATAGCTCACCTTCAATGGATTTGACTGTATTCATGTCATTCTTTTACAAGACAAGGCTTTGACTGTAAGTAGCCACACTTATAGTCACTGGCTGGATCCTGTACACGGTGCCTTTGAGGATGTTTCTCAGGTTGTTCTCCAGCTGCATCTGTCAGACAGATTCCAGCTGTTTTCCACTCAGCTGGAGAGTGAATACATAGCTTAATGACTGTTCCCCTACAGAACTGGAATTATCGCACTAATTGTATTATTATTATGACTGTAGATTGTAATCAGAGTTGTGATTCTCTTACATTCATTACATGACTCATCATGTTTGATAACTGATCTTAGTTTTCTATTCAAGCATCGTGTTTGCCTGATACAAACTTTGCATCGTAAAACTTTGGCATACCTGCCAGGGGAGTGGGGGCAGATGGGTTGAAATTGTGGGTGGTGGTGGTGGGTGATAGGTGGCCTGAGAATGATAAAGTAGGCTTGTAGTTTATCAGGCACCTGTGTTTAAAACTAAATACTTGCTGCAGATGTGCTGCAACAACTGATTCACTTGAAATAATAATAATAATAATAATAATAATAATAATAATAATAATAATAATAATAATAATAATAATTCATATTAAAAAACAGCATCCAACAAAAAACTGAAAATAAAGTTTAATGTGGTTAAAGCAAGAAAGTCAGTAAATCAGTCTGCATTGATCTATGAGTGAATGTGGGCAATTCTTACAGTATCTGCTGTCCACAGCAGCTTTATACTGTATTTAAAGCTTCTCCTTCAGTTCATGAAGTCCTTGCAGCATTTGAAGGGAAGAGCTTGCAGAATTCAATGTGCGAAATACCTCCGGTTTTCCTTTGTAGACTGGGGCTGGATGTACAACTATCATCCACCTTCTTGAATTAAAAGAAACAAACAAATTAAAAGTATTTTGCTAAATTTGAGACAAGGAGCAGCAACAGATTTTTGAAAATACAGAGTCATTCTCTTCAAATCCCAATATCCCAATGTATGCCCAACCAGTCTCTGCAAGCTTTCATTTGGCTGGAAGTTGTTTTTTTGAAATCCTTCAGTGGTCTTGTTATATGAATGAATTTTCACTGTCTGCAAGAACATGCTGTATTTTTCCAAGCTGCTGAACAGAAGGAAATGAGAGTGAGCTGAAGAGAAACTGAGTACCCTCAGCTGAGAGATGAACACTCAGGGATATAAGAGAGGAAGGACAGGTATAAATAGGTTTCTTGCTTAAAGTCAGTTTTTTGTGCACGTATCTGTGTCTATGTCTTGTGTGGTTGTGCTCATGCTTATGTGTGTGGGGGTTTTGTGTGCTGCATATGTAAGTGAGTGACAAAAGGTGAGCAAATTAGCAGTTCTTACATGCAGGTTGGCAGGGGGAGCTTTAGAAGAGCCTTGAACATCAGCAGCTCCTGATGAAGAGCTTGGAAGTGCTTGAAACAGCGTTTGATTTTCCACGTGAAGTCCCCGTGGCTCAGCTCAATCGTGTAGAGATTTGGATTCAGCACCTTTGAGGTGAACATTTCAAAAGGAGACGGTTCAGCTCCACCGCATCAATAGTCGCTTACAAGAACTTTAGAGGAGATGAAACACATATAACGATACAATACTGTCTTTAAGGATAAGTTTGGGGATTGTGATATTAAGAAACTTTTGATCAGAAAAGGTGAGCCTTACAGCTTTAGCAAAATAATGAGTGAAGAGCGCCTTTTAAAGAGGTTCAGACAGGGCGTGTGACAAGCGATGACTCAGTACCTGGTTTACAGTCAATTATATCTCACTCACCTTTGTTGTAGATGTCTGTTCCACCTCCGTCACCCAGACAAAAATAGGATTGTTTTCCAAGAACACTTTGGAGTCCAGTGACTTTAATGGGGGGGAAGTGTAGATAGTCAGAAAAGGAAAGGTTCTTGTTTCTAGAAGAAAGGAAACAACTTAGATTTTAGCAAGCAAAATAAGGAGCAGATTTTACCTTTCTAACTGGGTGGTAACAGACTTATATCCATTGCAAATATGTGCCGCCATCATCGCTTTCAAATAAAAGAAGGAAGCCTGGTCCTTGCTATCTTTGCTCTCTGTATTTAAGGTCTTTGGCCAGGTCTAACTTGACATTGTGGTTCACAGACCTCCATTTCCAGGGCATGGGGCAGATCACACAAGTCTAGATTGCGAGAGTATGGGCCCATGGCAGAGACTGTGTGCTTCAGGGCATGAGTACGTGGTTGACTCTCACAATGACCATGTTCCAACACAACACAGCTGGGAATTCTAGGTCTGAAGTGCAATGGACACTATACTGGCAAATATATCCCACAATGCAATGCAGTGACCACAACAGCAACAATCAATGCAAGAAATCTGCCGTGAGACGAACCACAGATGAAGTAATGAAGAAATATCAAAATACTACTTTGATGATGAGAAAGTAGAAAACATGGACAGGAGTCAACAAAAACTGGTGAGTTTCAATAAAATGATGTAGTTAATGTTAATGTATGAGAAAGAGTTAACTTTTGGACAGCTAGTGACAAAGTTATAATGTTAACATCAAATCTATACTCTCTAAGAGCAGAGATATACTTGGTTTTAACTACGTGTTTGCATATGCATCTCTATGCATCCCTATGCATCACGGCTGCCTGATGCATGTGCTGGTCCTCAGAAATTAACACTACTCATGCACAGATGCAAATGAGTGGTATATTTCCAGCCTAACATGTTGAACATTGCTTGTTGTGTCAAGTGGGTTTTCCCTGTCCCAAAAACTGCATCTGGTATCTGTTGTCTTATGTTCCAGAAGTTATTTCACTTTAAGGGACTGTCAAGGGCCCTTTAAAATTTTCAGAGGGAAATTATCGCTAATGACCTAGCAATGCATAAAGGTAAAGTAGCTGAGGTCAAACACTGAGAGATTAAAAGGGTTTTCTGTTTTCTTTCTTACAACATCCCAAGGAAATCCTTATGGTAATTTTATGCATCTCATGTTTTTTCTAAGGCATCCAAATTTAACAGGAAACCTTAGCCTAAGTTTTTCTGAATATGGCCCACAACAACAAAAAAAAAAAGTTTGGCCACCCCTGCTCTATCCTGTGCTACTTATATATGTACAGTAGTTTGACTCTACTGAATAACAAGGCAGAAGCCTTTTTTTTTTTTAACAATTAATTTTCATGAGCTGAAACTAATGTGTATTTGATGTTTGAGATCTGAAGGGGATAAACACACATTAGCCCAAGAGATTATTTGTTTCCCGGGTGTAAAAGTAGTTCTAGTACATCTATTTTTTGCTATATAAGTAATCTTTAAAAAATGTAAAATATTTCACCACCAAGCATGTTTTACAAATATAAACTTCGTCTATCATTAGAAAACATATTCTTTAATAAATAAAGCTTTGGAGAATATCATTGTATATCACCCACTGTGATCAGAGGAAAGAAAACTGTGCCAGCGATGATTAACAGCTAATGATGAAAAACACATGCAGACTGCATCCCTCATCCTGGGACATTGCGTGATGCTTAGCCATTTCTTCCCCTTCACGCCATTTGACCCTGACCTTTCCTTTCTGCTGTGATTCTATGTCAGACTGCACACAATCAATGTCTGTCACCTTCTAAGTGATCACAAAAACACTGGACCCTCCCTGACAGGGTCTCCACTGGCAGCCCTGTCTCCCTGCATTTGGGCCACTAGATCTTCTACTGGTGGTACTGGGACATCCTCCCTCATTATCTCCTCTACCCCGCCCTCGCCAGCCCACTGGAAGTGATGCTAATAACATGAATTCCAACTGACTGACATGGGTGAAGAAACCAGAGATGAAATCCATACTTCATGCATTTTGCATGGGGCAGTAATTAGGGAATTTTGGGGGTACTAAATGCTTCTGTCGAAGTATCTGTGTTCCTGGTGAGACAGGAAAAGTCTGCTGAAAGCTTGTAATATCAAGGCCAGATGTAAAAACTGAGTAAATTAAGAATTATGTGAGCTCTCTGATCCAATAAAACATTTTAAATAGAGAACCAGCAGCACCAATCCTGGTGTATTCCTCAAACCTTGAAGCTTCACCAAACTGGTAGCACCCATAAAAATTGCTTTTGACTGCGAAGATACCAAGGGTGATGTTTTGGAGCATGACCTTAATTATGTGTGCTTTCTTGCTGAATAAGTGTCTGCTTCTCTAACCGACCCTGAGACCCATTTTAAAGGTCTGAGAATGTGCCCTTGACAATCTTTCCCCCCTCTCGTCGCCCTGGGCCCCTGGCTCTGGCTCTGGCCATTAGGGAGATTCCTCGTCTTCCCTAAGCAATGACAGGTGAAGTGGAGCACAAAATCCGAAAGCCTGCTATGGGCCTCACCACAACCTCAGCACCTCTAATTCTTACAGACATTCATCTTTCTATTAACACTTCTTTACTAACATATCTTATGACAGACAACAGATTACCAGTGTTTGACAGTACAATATTCAGCAGGCTGTTATTTCATGTTCTGACAAAGGCAACACACCACTGCACCAGACAGAGACACTTACAGTTCAGCCCATGCCTGTGCAGGATACGATGGCAAAGGCATATCGAGGTGTTATAATCTATGACATTGCTCATCAGTTTCCTTATTTCATAGATCATAGATAGATTTTATAGATCATAAATAGATATAAAATTGAGCTAGAGCTTGAAATAGTGCCACTCTGATCTGCCCAACTTGTGAAATACATGATTCTTCTAAAAGCGTGATCATTCAAAAAGCCAACCGCAGCACTAAAGAAATGTAAATGTCTGTGGCCCAAAGGGCAGACATTTCCACAGCTGCTGTCTTTGTCTAACAACACTGCTGTCCCACATTTAGTCTAGATTTAGCACCTTTGCCACCTTAAATCTTCCGTAGTCAAACAATTGCACAGATTTGTGGAAATGTCAATCATTAATGTGAATTCTATTTCATTCTATCATCATTCTATCCATTCTTCTTAAAATATTAAAACCAATTTATTTATGTCATATTGTATTGGAATGTAAAGTTTAAAAAAATACAGTATCTTCAAATCAATGTATAACATGGGAATTATGAACAGGATGCTCAGCGTTTTCTGTGAACTAGTCTATGACAATACAGTCTGACTGAACATGAAACAAATTACATGCATTATACTCTGTGCAACGATTACATTCCATGCAGAAATTAATGCTCCCCTGACCACTTAATGAAACCACTTTTGCATGACCAAGTAATCAAATAACTTTCAGCACTAGAAACAAAAAACAGAACTCTAAACACTATAGCTTAAACACTACATATCATGTTCACAGTCATCAAGATGATCAAATATAGCAGTGATTCACAAACTTTTTCTGTCATGCCCCCCTTAAGAAGCCCAAAGAAGTGTGTGTGTGTGTGTGTGTGTGTGTGTGTGTGTGTGTGTGTGTGTGTGGTGTGTGTGTGCGTGTGTGTGTGTGTGTGTGTGTGTGTGTGTGTGTTCACATACTGTAGGAGAGTCTAGCCTGATTGGCAGTGCCTTGCTCTGTTCTCTGATCTGATGCATCAGCAGTTTTGCTAAAGGGAATAGGCAATCAATGACCGGATAGAAACATTATGTCAGAGGCAGAGCCAGAAATAGGTAGATAAATAGAGAGAAACAGAGAGAGAGAGAAGGGGTGGAGAAAGAGATCAATTTTAAACCAAACTTGCAAAACTACACTATTCAGCCTTTATTTTAAAAATATATGCACAATTGTGATGCTATCACATTGGCAAAATCTCTACAGACAGGCATATAAACACTTTGAAAAGTACTCAAAATTGCCTATCTGGTAATTCCTGCAACATGTGTATCCAAGACCATATTTTGCCATAATAACACACACAGACAAACTAAAAAGGTGAAATTTTACCTAATGTCTTAGAGTGGTAGGGAATGACTGAAACTGGCATTCAGTGATCTGCAATGTGTGCTGCGTGCAAGACAACTTTGTAGGTTTGGATTTCCCAGTTGAAATTTCCAAGTTCTGACCTCAAAGCATTCTAGGAGCACTATGCCAAAAGTAAGCAAAAAACATGGCTGACCCTGGCAAATTGATGAGTGCTTTGGCAAGTCTATACTCAACTCGGTGCTAAGCAGTGCAGCCATAAATGACATAGGAAAAATTATGCCATTATACTTTTTATTTTACAGCACTGAATAACATTGGTGACATATTCAGACATCAGTTTACATGTGGAACAGATTGTTACTTTATGATAGTAGCCTATGTACAGTATTAGGATTCCATGGATGCTGCCATTGTTGTGTGGCATCAACCAGCTGCTCCGACGTGAAGTTGGCAAGAATAATGACTTTGAATGGTGTTCCAATGTACTTTTCCTAGTACGTAAACACTGTCAGGAACACAGCATGAAAACGAATGTGGATCAAAGGCGTAAAGTGGGGCGGTTCAGCACCAAACTCTTGCTTTGCTTTTCGCAGATACAAAACTATACAGCATCTTGCACAATTGTGACACTACGTTGCATTGACAATCTGTCCACAGACAGACCTATAAACACCTGGCAAAATACTCAAAACTGCTTCTGGGGTAGTTACTGCAACAGTAGGCATTTCAAGGACCACATTTTGCCACGATGACACACACACACACACACACACACACACACACACACACACACACACACATAGAGCCTGACTGATAGAGCTGTCAACTCGTGGGTTGCACCACACCCATCTTTGAACTCTACCTTCATTTACCATACACCTGTGAAATTTCATGACTGCATTTTGCACAATTGTGATGCTATCACACTGACAAACACACACAAGCACACACACAGAGCCTGACCAATAGATCTGTCAACTGACACACAGACTCACAAGATGAAAACAATACCAGCCACAATGCACACTCAAGCTTCCAGTTCCATGGTGAATAATATGCCAAAATTTCAACTGCATTTGATGAAAACTCACAAGCTTCATTATTTAACGTCATCAAAATCTTAAGACTTTGTTGACCACATAACCTATTGTGTAAGAATATAGGACCTATAATGTAGGACCTATAATTTTTTACCACACCCATCCTTCATTTCCATCTCAACTACACACCTGTGAGGTTTTATGACTGCATCTTGCACAGTTTTGGTGCTATCATATTGACAAAATCAGACCACAAACATAAACAGCTGGAAAAGAACTCAAAACTGTTAAGTTCCCACAACAGGTGTCTCTAGGACCACATTTTGCCATGATGACACAAATACATGCATACACAGACTCACAAGTTGAAAACAATACCAACCACACACTGTCACTGCAGGGAATTATTTAGCCAAATACATATGATACCTTAAAACAGCCAACCTAAGAATGGAAAAAGTATCAGTAAAAAGCATAATTAGCAAAACCTTGTGCCATATAGTATATAAAACTACTGAACACTCATCAAAGTATGAGGCCATTGTGTTGCAAATTGCTCCTGAGGAAAAGAAAAGTAAAAAAAAAAAAACGCAATATCTGATAGATACATTTACTGTAGGAAGCTGATACTATTCAGTCTGCAGCTGTAGAAAGTGAAGAATAATGACAGCTGTAGAAAGTGAAGAATAATGATAAGTCTTGAATGAAACAAACCACACTGGAGCCCATTTGACACTAGCTCTACTGCTCTACTGTAGCGCTGTCCCTCTAAACCATTTCAACTATTGGCTGAAAATGAACACGTGACAGTGACGCTGGACAGGAAGTGTTGGAGCGCGAGCGTGTATATTTGTTTACAGCCGCGAGTTGTCCGTCTGCACGTCGTCGGGGCTGTCTTGATCTTCGTAGTTTTTACGCCAAATATTTAAAATAGTTAGCGTGTAATACCGATACAGTCACTACCATGCTTCTGCGTTAGAAGTGGGAATATCATCCGTTCATAATACATGCTAAAGTTACGCTTCATTAGCCTGCTACCTTCCAATTTACCCTTCACGTTAAACCGTCATGTGTCAGTGACAGCGTAATTATTTCACCTGTCTGTTACAAAGTGCAGAGTTAATCACCACGTTTCTGTGCATGTGGGATTGTTGGCTCCTTCAGCGAGTTAATGTTATCGTCTGCTAGTTAGCCAGCTGGCAAAGAAGCTAACATGGGAGTTACACAAGACAGGGTGACCTCTCAGAACATGTCTTTCGGAAGATAAGGTATGCATTCATTCAGTGTATAAAAACAGTGCATTTTATTAAGCCTCAGTGTGTACATCCTACGATTTTGGTAGGATTAAACTAAGACACTGTCTGCATGCACACATCCTCCTCTCATCAGGGACTAGATGATGACACAGAATGACCAAAGACGCGGTGCATCATGGCATTATCTGGAGTTTATTGGGATCACCATATACCCCTGCCAAAGCTCGCTCCAGTCCAGGCCAAGGTCGCTGTCGCCCTGGTGGCACTCCTCTGCTTCATCAACAGTTATGACGGGGAGTTTGTGTTTGATGATTCCGAAGCAATTGTCAACAACAAGGTATTTTTCTCTTTCCACTGGTGTGATACCCACATACAGTAAACATCAGTGTTGTGCCAGTTCACACTTAACAAGAGCTAGCTCAAAGTTCAGTTCACAGAGATTACAGTGACCTAGTTCACGTTCATTTCTTCTATTTTTTCAAATTATATTTGAAATAGAACCACCTCCAACTAGGGACTCTGGAGTCTATATAATAACATCATACTAAATGGTGTGTGATGTTCATGTTTTTTGTATTACTTTAAATGGACAGAATAACTTGTAGCTATAGTTATTAACAACAGTTTTCAACAATTTGAGAAGGTTATACACCACAGTAGACACCAAACTTGAATACCAACAAACTGCTAAAATTTTCAACTGGAAACTCAAATTTTCGACATCCCAGTTCAAATTAAATGCACCATAATGCATATGAACTGAAAGGGAACAAAGAGGGAGACAAGACAGAAGACAAGAGTCTCCAGTCTGCAGCGTAGCCTAGGTTATACAGTTCATGCTGCATGATCAAAGAAAGTTTTTAGGCTATATCACATCCACACTTCTGTCCATTTATTTCCTACAAGCTGTCTTTCTCTCTGGGCCCTATCTTATGCTGATCTAAAGTGCAAGGTGAAGGCGCAAGATGCAATAGATTTATTATTTTTAGGTGTGTACAAACCCAACTTTGCTGGCTTGTGCCAGCAGTATAGGGTTGTCCCCTTGTCCTGCCCTTGTGCCAGCAGTGTGCAGCAGGATACACCTATCACTTGTGCCCAAGTGTCCTGATTAATTCATGGGTGAGTTTAGGCCGAACATGCAATAAACCAATCAGAAAGTCAGCTCTCATCACCTTTAAGAAGCATGTGCGCCAGGAGCATAAATGGTGTCAGAATGATGGTGAATTTACCATGAGGAAAAAAAGAAAAGATTTTCAAGTGTGGAGACAGATCTCCTGGTTTGAGAAGTGAAAGCACAAGAGTAGGCAATATATGGAGACGACAGGGCACCTCCAAAGCAGCTTCATGTGTAACTAGTTTATTCCATTGCCTTTTACATTTATGCCAGCAAAAACAAATACACTTCATGATCCGTAAGAGTTATGCAGATATGTAACTGGTTATGTTTTTACGATGAAACCCCTTGAAATTATGTTATATTGTATAATTCATTATTACCATCATCATTATTATGCTGCTCAGCTGGCTGAGGAGTCGGGGAGAGAGACTATGTGATCAAGAGGAAAGAAGCGAAGCTGTATCTTAATCTGGCTGGACACCCACCTGAGCCAGATTGAGGTGCAGCTTTATGGATGCCTGAGCTCCATCTTCTCCTACCTCTCCTCTTCCTCCTCATCCTCATCTCTTCCTCCCATCCTTGCTCCATGTCCTGTTAACACTACTGTGTGTTGAGGAAACAGAATCAGAAAATGTTTTCCGAGGTTTGAAAACCTGTGCACAAAATTATGCATGGGTTATCCAAGAGGTATACAGCCAGCATCAGGCTCTGACAGAAGCAC
Source organism: Lutjanus campechanus (assembly GCA_027495735.1). Taxonomy (NCBI): domain Eukaryota; kingdom Metazoa; phylum Chordata; class Actinopteri; order Lutjaniformes; family Lutjanidae; genus Lutjanus; species Lutjanus campechanus. The sequence continues at coordinate 47,031 of JAJHUR010115786.1, read as the reverse complement.
ACAGACCTTTTCCTTCCTGGGTCAGTCTCGGGCATACTTATCACTTCGATACACTTTATTGCTGATATAAAATATGTTCAAAGGACAGTTTACTAATCCACACTCCTGTGTGGAGAAAAGATTTTACATAAACGAAGGTGTTTTGTGATTGTGGTGACTTGTGTGTGTGTGTGCTTCGGCTGGTTGCTAGCTTGTGCAGACAGCCAGATTGCGCCAACTTTGCACTTCGACCAGGTTTTAGCCAGTTGAAGGTGCAAGTGATTTTGAATCCAATGCACTGAGCTCAAGATAGCAAACGTGTCTGGCCACGCCTTCGTCTCACCTTCATTTTCAGACCTCCCACCCATGCCTGCACAGACCAGGCGCAAGTTTATTTGATATCTTGCAGACATGGCAAAAATGGCAATTGCACTGGTGTATGATAGCAAAGCAACCTGCACCACAGGCGCAACGGCTTTGCACCGGGTGTAAGATAGGGCCTTCCATGTGCTGTGAGTCAGCAACACACTTTGCAAGCTGATGACACTTTAGTTGCAAACTGATTCATTCATTTCCCTTCTCACCACAATTCTAAGCAATTCAAGTTCAATGAACTTTTAGTACATTCATACACAAAACAGATTAACATATTTGTAAAATCCTTACTGTATTCCTTGTCTTGTGAAAAAGTAACCACTTTGTGACATTGCCCCTGCAGCATCAGCAGAGTGATGTCACTGGCATCAGTCTAATTTTATGTTTCTGTTCCAGGACTTGAGACCAACAACACCCCTGAACAACATCTGGAGCAATGACTTCTGGGGAAGCAACCTGAGTAGCAACTCTAGTCACAAATCCTACCGACCTCTCACTGTCCTTACATTTAGGTAAGGGCATATACCTACTGTGTGAATTCATACACTGATGTTATACCATGGTAAAAAAAAAACAACAACAACTTATTTCTGATTGGCTGTCAGATGTTAACATAATTCAACAGGACATCATAACATAGTATAATGCTGTCAACACTTTAAATACTAAATTATAAAGCATGCAGGTTTATTTCAACCTGAACCTCAATCGTATTTACCATTATTGTGGCTCTAAGGGTTGTGATAACTTTGCATTTGTCACCCCTGTTGTAAAGATTTGGAGAAATGAGGACTTAACCTTAACAATCGGGGCAAGCATGATTTTTACATGAAACATTTAAAATTTCTGTCTCTTAGTCTGATCAAAGGTAAACACAGTAAGTGGCCACCTGGAACAGCCATTACATTATAACTAACATGCATCAGGAAATTTTGAACACAGCTTTGCTTTTTGACTTTGGTAGATAGTCACAGCATAGGTGTGATAATATGGTAGTGTCACTAGCATTGCCATCTTAAATTTTGTGCGAGGCAATAAGGCATACAACAGGGTGTGTATAGAGTCAACCTTTAATGTTGAACTCTGCATTTGTCACTTTTCCATCACTTCCATGACGTGCCATGACTACTCTTCTGATCTGTGGTAGGGCACAGACATTGTGGATTAACCAACATCACCACAGTCCCTGATGATAGATGTTCTGGCCCTACATGCTATTCGTTGCAAGCTTGAGGACTGGGCAGATAATACTTTACAGAGCTCGACCAGGAGTGATCAGTGAGCACACACTCTTTGTCTCTGACTGTGTCTCCCAGTGAATTCAGTAGTGTGTTGGAGTATACAACCTGGGGCAAGGAGTTGTTGGGGCACCCCTTGAGCAACAAATTGGGAGTAACTGTGTCTGGGTCGGCAACATCTGATCCTACATATGCAAGGGATTTCCGTATGCAAGGCACTGCTGATGCTCAGGGACAGTGGCAGTGAATGCCTCTCTTAACCCACACTCTTCCTCATGGAAGTTACAATACAATGCCTACAAATACAACACACAATGACTGATGTACTTTTTTTGCTAGTATGTCACGTTAGGCTTTACAATAGTTCATACCCCCCCTCAGACATCTCTGTATTTCTTCTATGTACTATGTGTTTAGCATTAGCTCCTTCTCCCTCTTTCTATTGCAGGCTGAACTACCTCTTGGCGGGAGGCCTACACCCTGTGGGCTTCCACGTGTTGAATATTGTCCTCCATGCTGTCATATCTGCCCTCATGATTGATGTGTTTGCTATACTGATTGGGGGACTTGCTTATGATGAGAAGGGTACGATACTGAACCACGCTCCCAAGACCTCTCTTCTCGCTGCACTCTTCTTTGCTGCACATCCAGTCCACACAGAAAGTGTAAGTAGAGTTCAAGTTCAAAAGTCTTTATTTTTTATTTCTGTTAAATAAATACATTGGAATGCTTACATTCTTGTCTGCAACAGTAACATTAGATACTGCTAGACAGTGTAATAACTATCCAAAGAGCTGGAGACTTTGATAATTATTCGTATGGTGCATACTGATTCCTGCTGGGAGTGGATGACACAGACACCAAAAGCTGTGTTCCATTTTTCACAACAGCAAATGCTGGCTCCAAATTGTGTTGTGTTCTTTTTCTGACAACCCACAATTACATAATTGTGTCTAAAAACACCAATTACCAAATACAGTAAAAAGAAAAACAACTTTTTTAAACACAGTGTGTCAGGTCATAGGTTCACACCTGCAATTCTTTGTAGTGAAAGCAAAAACCTTTGGATCAAAAAAGCTTACAAATCTAAACTTGGCTTGACTGTAGTGAGTTTGACCTTGGGGAAAAAATATCCTCCTTTCATTAAGGAATGATGGGTATGATGGAAGATAGAACTTTGATAATTTTGGATGGACTCATAAGTTCTATGGAAACCTTCCTTTCCGTGTAGTACAGTATGACAAAACCTCTTATTGTCTAATATGTCACTATCACTGTAAGTGTGCAACTGGTTCCCCTTAATAGATTTTCCCTCCAAATGCTCACACATGCCTTTTTCCCAGAGTTCCTAGTCTTGCTGCTTCGATTTCACATAGATTTCACTTCATTCATCAAACACTTCAGAATATTGTAAGCAGAGGTTTTAGGCCAAGTGTGCACTCATTGCCTGCACTTGTGTTGAAAGCTATGCTTAGAATGCTTTCTATGTTAAATGTGTGTTTAAGAGGCACGGGAAAGCATTTAGTGAATGCATTTAAAGTTATCACTGCATTTACAGTCTGAAGATCTTTACAATACAATAGCAAAGCGAATAAACAACATGTAATTGGGAATAATTTAGAGGCAAAAGTTCACTGTGCTTATCTGACATATCTAGTGCGACATGATTTTACAAATACATTATTAAGCTTCATCAAAGAAATTGTGCTGTGGCAAAAAAGATGTAATCAAGTGATTGTGACCTGAAGCTCTGTTTACTAAATGAAAAGAAGAAAAAACAACATTCTTTGGTACACCCTATATTGAGAAAGAGGGGAGAACTTGGTGAGTTTCACTGCTCAGTTCAGGAGCTGAAAGTGTTCTTTCCTATAGCAGAATGATAATGTGTGGAGCCAGACCTTTCTCCAGTGTTAAGTGCTGTGGTGAGAGGTCTGGCTATGCATAGGTAAGATGTATTATATGATTTTTAAAGAGTTCCAGCTGTGTGCAGTATAGGGTTTGGCTGTATGTTAAAAATTTCCAACTGGTCATCATCAGCCTATCAACCAGCAATTGGCAATATATTCACACCCCCTCCCTGTTCCTGCCATCCTCTCGAGTCACATCTGGGAGCAGTGTGCAAGCATCGAATTCACTATGTTACGCTGCATACGTTCACTACGTCCAATAAACAAAATAAACTCATAAAGTGTCGAAAAATTAAATATTCTCACTCCTATTTTCCTTTTTAAACAGAAAAATACAACTGTACACCTTCTGAATTCAAGTTTCATTCTTTAACCGAACTAAGACGAGCTACGCTGGCTCGTTAACCCCTCGTAAAACACCCTTCATTCAAACTCGACAGAAAAACATGTAACTCACCGAAATGGTCTCTGTTAGTTTTCGAGCAGTGGCTTTCACTCTGCACAGCATTACATTAGCAAAAAAAAAGACAAATTTCGCCCCAAAAATCAGCAAAAACAAAAAAACAAGTGCCAATGGATTCAGCCCATCCTCAGTAGGCAATATATTTGTCCATTCGCCCAACTCCAGTGCAGTGTGCATTTAATTCAGTCGTACTTGTCGACAGTATGGTTTACAGAAGCCCAGTGGGAAGTTAAAAGAAGTACTGTATGTTTTCTGTAGACTGTTGAAACTTGATATACACACCATTGTTATACTGAATCTCATTTGCTATTCCTCTCTACATGTTGTCTTTTGAATTGTTGTCTCTTTTGTTCTTCTCCCCTTTGTCATATAAAACAGTTCTGTGAACCAAGTAATCGGCAGTGTTAAATATTTTGAACGTGACATTGTCAACAACATGCAGTTTGATTGCCTAGATGTGTAAATGTCAGAAGCAAAATCTTGGTCTGAAAAGCTGCAATGTAACTCAGCGAAATCTGCACGAAAAAAAAAAAATACATGTGTGGTGTGAAAAGGCCTTTAGACCAAAGTTTGACGCAATGCATCTGAACATTTTTCTTGCAGCTCTTGGTACAGCAAAAGCATTTTTGTCATAAAATAATATTACAGTATTTAAACTCATAGCCAAAAAGAGTCACTTACATATTTATGAGTTAAATTATGCTAGCTCCCATTCTTGCTTTGAACTTGGGCTGGGTCAGAAACAGTTGCTGTTATGGGCCTGTACAGCCCTTTGAGACCTTGACTTAGTTGTGATTTTTAGGCAACAAAAAGACTTTTCTTAGCAAAACTGGTTCCCTATAGAAGTGCATCATGGCATCTTGACATAGTAGTCCAGAGGTTTTAATACTAAACATGCAGTGGTTCCATGCCAAGAACAAAGGCCCCGTCTCAACAGGGAGTGCAGGGCCAAGGTGCGTGTGGTGGCACGGCCTGACTATTAGCTGTGTTGGGATGCTTATTGACCCGCCAGCATTTGTGTGTTTGCTGTAAAGCCTGGCTGGAAGGCTCCAATTCCCCCTCTCAATTCTCTTTAATCATGCAGGTCAAGGACTGGGTGAGACCTGGGGGGGTCTTGGGGGGTGGGAGGCAGGCACACTGTTGGCTTAGGCCTGCTGTATGTATCAAAGCAGGCAACCCCAGGATGCCAACCATACTGTACCCACACACTGTATAAAATACAAACACCAACAGGCCATGCTGGTAATGAGAGATTTTTCCTGCCTATTTTAATAAGCCTCCATTTGGAACTGGGTGCACCATGCAAAACAGAATGTGATGTGGAAGATTTAATGCAGAACGTAATAAATTATGAAATGATGCATATGATAATGCTGTTTCTTAATGTGTGCTCTCTTTTTTTTTTTTTGGTGCCTTGTGAATCACATAATTCATTATCTTGCTCATTTTCTCCCTTTTCCCTCTCCGTCATAATAAGGTTGCTGGTATTGTGGGTCGAGCAGATCTTTTGTGCGCTCTGTTCTTCCAGCTCTCTTTCCTCACCTACTGCAAAGCTTTCAACAGAGGTAGGCACCTAACACAAGTATTACTCTTAGTGTATGCCCACTAATATTGTACTGTACAAAGGACTGTGCTGATAAATATGGTACTGACATCAAACCCTCTGGAGCTGCTTGTTTTTTAAATGCATCTGTTTGAACTCCTACATTTTAAGCCCCAACTGTCCATAACCGGCTTGGTCTTGGCTTTCTGTTCCCAGGGAGTGACAGAGATGACAGGTTTTCTGTCCAGTGGGTTGTGGTCAGCCTCTTGCTGTGTGCTGCAGCGATGCTCTGTAAAGAACAAGGCATCACAGTCTTGGTACAAAGTCTTTTTTTGTAAAGCCTCTTTGTTGTGAGTTGATGATTTCATCGCATCCAATAAGAACAATGTTTTTAATGAGACCTCATCAGTGATATTCAATAAATGCCCTTGTTTACACTTTATAAAGACATACCAATTGATGTGATCTCTTCTTGTTCTTCTTGCTTACATGAAAAAAGTCTCATGTTTTTCATATGTGTGATAGGAACTAATCCATTTTGTTGCTGACCCATATGCATTTTAAATGCCATTTTTCCCTCCTTCTGTGTATTTTCCTTCAGGGTGTGAATGCAGCCTTTGATGTCCTCCTGATCTGTAATGTTAATGTGTATGAACTCAGCCAGAGGCTACTCCTTAGGAAGAATCCACTCAATGTGAGTTACAGTTTATATACCCTCCCCCTCTTTTGTGTCATAAATTATGCACTCCCTTGTATGATTAATGTCACTTCACATAAATCGTACATGTAAAACAATATGAATCTTAGTTTGCTGTGTTCATGAAACAGTGCTTGCAAGTAACTAGCAGCTAACAAACAGATTTTTCTTCGTCAGTGAAAAGTGGTGATGTTTTTCCTGACAGGTGAGTGAGCTGTTCCGGACAGGACTGCTTACACGATTGGCTCTCATGGGTCTCGGAGGACTTTCAATGCTCTATGCACGCTGGAGGATCATGGGAACAGGACCACCAGCATTCACTGAAGTAGACAACCCTGCCTCTTTTGCAGAAAATATATTTCTTCGAGTGAGTAACATTCCTTTGTGGAGCTTATTTAATGTTAGATGCAACATGTAGCCAGACATTAAGCTAGACACAGTAACTTTCCAGAATTATTTCTATTCTCTTAAAATGTTGAAGGAGCAGTATGTACCAGTTGCACATCCAAATGAGTACTGCAATCCAAATAGCGAGTTGGAGCCATAGACTGTGTATTTAATAGGTTGAAATCCTATTTAATGTACATTCTATGGTTGAAATGAGGTGTTTCCCCCCGCCCTCTCCTCCCCAGACTCAGAGAGGATTAGGCAGGCTGCAGGAACACTGCAGGTGCACAAGATGAGCACTATATTGTAATTTGACAAGAACAAGGACGAGTCCTTCACTAAGTTTATCAGCTGTTTATAATGCTCAGTTGTTTGTCGGTGTAAAGCTAAGTCCTTTATCCTTAAAATAGTTAAGTTAATACCTGCCTCGCTGCCTGCCAGACTCCATTAACATATTTCTGAATTTAACCATTATAAATATCTGCTCCTTCTAAAACATGATGATTTCTCATGACTCATAAAAGGATAATAATTCATTCAGTGAACATTCTGCATTAAATAAAGTAAATATATTACAGATTTCTCCTTTAAAAATATGTTAGGATCTATGCAATAATGCGAACATCTAATACTAGCTTTGCCCCATGTAAAGTAATTTAAACACAGTGATTGACTTGGATTCTGAATTTGAAATGCTTTTCTTCCCTCATCTTTCCCAACTCTCTCCCATTCTGTGCCCCTCCTGTTCCCCTTTGATTGGCAGATAGTGAACTATAATTACTACTACTCTCTGAATGCCTGGCTGCTGCTGTGTCCCTGGTGGCTGTGTTTTGATTGGTCCATGGGCTGTGTGCCTCTCATTAAGTCAGCCACTGATTGGAGGATGGTGTGGCTGTTGCTGCTCTGGTGCATCCTGATAGGCTTGATAAGCCAAGCCTTATGCTCGCAGGACAGCCAGAGAAGGAGGTAAGCGAGCACAGCCATCTCACACTCACTGTAGATGAGACGAAGTACATGTTGGCCTCTCCGGACTTGCACTTGATTATGAAAATTGTATCACATCCACCGCAGTGTGACCAGAGCACCAAGTCTCAATTGAGTTTTAAAATTCTCTGTTGGTTTAGAGACAGGCTGCAAAAGTTTCCTGTGTTTCGGGCGGTTTTTGGAGTGAGCCTGCATTTCTTAGCCTAAATTTGTTCACTGCACAGTGTCAGACTGCTATTTTTAAGTGTCATGCACATGCATATAATCCTTTAGCATTCTGTGACCTGTTTCTCTCCCTGCCAGGACACTGACCTTGGGTCTGGTGCTGCTCGTGGTCCCTTTTCTGCCGGCCTGTAACGTTTTTTTCAGGGTGGGCTTCGTCATTGCTGAGAGAGTGCTCTACCTGTCTTCGGCTGGCTACTGCCTACTGCTGGCCTACTCCTTGGGACACTGCTGCGGCCGCTGGTCGAAGTACAGGGTAGGGCTGAATCATACTTAGAAGATCACACCAAAGTAAAAGATACCAGTCACTGTTGAGCCTTCGGTTTCCAGCAAAGATTAAACCCAGTGACCTTTCTATTTCTATAAACACCAGGTCACACTACCCTGGTTTTAAACTCTTTTATTTAACCACCTGTTTATGCAGCTGTGATGATACTGTAACTCAGCGATGTAGAGCAGGGTCAGACAGGAAAAATGACTAATGACTCACCTGTAAAGGGATGATAACAGCAGGAGGTGTCCACGTGTTGCATTATACATTTCCAGGGTGTTAACTCTGAGTCACAGATAATTTAATTTTAAGCTGAAGGGTTACAATGACTTATAGTACACAGTCATTAAATGGCTTCTTTTTCCTTTTTTTTCTTCTTCTTTTCCATTCCAGAAGCTGCTGTGTGTGTCTACGCTCGCACTGCTGTGTGTGTACGTAGCTCGCTGTGCTCTCCGCAGTCACCAGTGGCGGTCAGAGCAAAGCCTCTTCTCCAGTGCCCTGTCGGTCTGTCCGCTCAATGCCAAGGTAAATAACTGTGGTCCTTGTGTTTCACCTGCCGTTATGCAGCATGTGTCAGTAAAATGTTTGTCCGCATGTGAAAATAAATTGGAGCCAAGCAATCGAAGTCACGGTCTGATGTCTAATGTGCTGATGACTGATTCCTCAGGTCCATTATAATGTAGGTAAGAACCTGGCAGACAGAGGAAACACCACCGCTGCTATCGGATATTACAGAGAGGCAGTCAGGTACGTCTCCTAACAAGCATCAGCAATCCAATCTGCTGTTTGCTCGTTGAATTATGGCAGTATATATGTATCTATATATGTGTGTTTTCTGGGGCTTTCAGGCTGCATCCTACCTATGTCCATGCCATGAACAACCTGGGGAATATCCTCAAGGAGAGAAATGAACTGATCGAGGCAGAGCAGCTCTTATCTAAAGCTGTTTCTATTCAGTATGTCGCCCACACAGGAAAACACCCCTCACTGCACGAAGACAACCATTTTATTTCACTGATTCCAGCATCAAACATTAAATATCACCCTATTGATTGCTTTGTATTTTTTAAAATCTGTGCAGGCCTGACTTTGCTGCAGCTTGGATGAATCTGGGTATAGTTCAGAACAGCCTGCAGAAGTTTGAGGAAGCAGAGCAGAGCTATTGGAATGCCATCCGCTTCCGGAAAAAATATCCAGACTGCTACTATAACTTAGGACGCTTGGTGAGACTCCAGGGTGTTAACACTGTTTAGCAGCTGCTGCTTTTAAAAATAGAGAAGCTATATGTGTTAATAAACAGAAATAAGGGTTATGTCCAGTTTTGGAGTGGTGTTGCTTATGGCTGAACGATTTTAGAAAAATGTATAAGTAGGATTAGTTGGACTAATATTGCAATTGCAATATGATTTGCAGTATAAGAGGAAAGGATCACTTTTACATACGTACATAATTTTTTTTCATTTTCACTGAAAAATATATTTGAATTATTATGACATGATAATTTTTGCAGGGATCTGTGCCAAACAAAGATGTTTTCTTAAGTCTGTAGAACATGACGTAAGCCAGGACGTCTCTACAGCACAACAATATCTAAATTAAAATGGTGTTTTGACGCATTTCATCTTTAATAAATGTTGCGCCTCCTGCGATTTGAACAATTGTTGCAATTTCGAACAAATTCTGATCAATAGTTCAGCCCTAGTGTTGCTTTATAACAGTCCTATTCAATCAGTGGTCCATAGGTTGAATCCAGCCCTTTTAGGACCTCAGTTTGGTCTTTTGATCTTCTATAAAGTGGGAAAAAAGTATGTAAATGTGGTTTTATTTGAGGCCTGTTCTACAACTGAGATCCTAAAAATTGAAACCAAATTAAAAATGGTAAAATCCCATATTATATTGGTCATTTTTTGTTATACATGGTCAAGGGAGAATTTTCTAATACTATTTCTCTCTTGTAATGATAGTATGCTGACCAGAACAGACATGTGGATGCCCTGAATGCATGGAGGAACGCAACCATGCTAAAACCTGACCACAGCCTGGCTTGGAACAACATGGTCATTCTGCTGGACAACACTGGTATCAACAAATTGCACACACACACACCACACACAGATACTGTACACACAGCACATAAAACCAAGTACAAGTAATTTAAATAAAACAAATCACACCTCATGACTGGAACCTCCTATATGGATTGATTGTTATATGTTAATATACAGAGAGAATATTAGACAACAACTAAATTTTGTTTTTCATGCTGCTAAAGGTTTCTTTAAATCAGAATATTATTATTTGTGTAATGATGATGATGATGATGATGATAATAATAATAAACATCCAATCAGAATCATAATAAACATAATTTGTTTACATCAGAAATATAATTTGTGTAACAATAATAATAATAATATTGATAATAATGATAATAATTAAGATCTAATCAGACTTATAATAAACATCATAATCACAATAATAATACTAATAACCTTGATCCATCCAGTGAATTTATTTAAATATATCAGTCACTTTACTTTCAAAGAACTCTGTGTTCTGGCTGCAGCTTGTTCCAGCATTAACAGCCAAGAAACACAGCGTTGTTATTTTGGAAAGGCAGGAAATCTAAATGGCCAACAAGATTAGACCGGAAGAGCAGGAATCAGTAATGCTTGAAATTTATGTATTAAAGCTTTGTGTTGTGAGTTTTGAAGGCACTCTTCCCTGCCGTGTGGAGAATGCTCTGATTTCCAAAAGCTCGAGCCGTTTTGTCAGAAGCTGCTCCCGCGGGGGCGGAGTCTCCCAGGAGGGCACTGGAACTGTCCAATCAGGGCCCAGTATGTTCCTGATCAAACATGGGCAAGCACAGCCAGAACAGCGCCCCCTCAGAGTTCCCCCACCGCATTTGTTCCCCAAATCTGACAGAAATAATTCTACCCCTCTCCCCAGCTACCCCACCAAACAAAAAAAGGAGAGAAAAGAAGAACAATAGGTGTCATTTTCAAATAGCAAGGAATTGGGAATATTCTTTTCTCTTTGATGTTCACCCTCCCTCTTTTGTTTTGATCATTACACAAACAAAAGGCAGAATCAGTGTAGACTCAGGCAGATGCGCTCAGACACAGTCGCACATGTAGTCACATGTGGGCAAGCTGTGTCTGAAGGGCACAGGCCATGACTCAGGACATGACTGTTGTTGTCTGTCTGTCTCTCTGACTGACTGTCTGTCTGTCTCTGTCTTTCTCTTTCTCCATTTCTGGCCAGACATCAGATGGGTCTGTGACAGAGATCAATAACCCAGTGGGCCTTGTGTTCAACCTTAATTAGGAGACTAAACCGCTCCTCCATGTGTGGAGAGGGAAAAACTCTGCTCTAGATGCTGCTGACAAATAAAGCAAGCAGTCAGATTCTCTCTGTATCAGCTGTTATTACAATTGTATCTCTGGATTTATGGTCTTAATCGTGTATGGATGTTAATACACAGTTTTAGCAGCATAATGTTAGCTAAGATGTCTAGATTGCACTTAAAATACATGTGAGCATGTGTCAACCTGTGTGTGTGGTGTGTATATCACAAGAAATTAATTTCTGACATTTTTCGTACTTGTTTGTTCTGTCCTCGAGGTAACTTGGGTCAAGCAGAGCTGATCGGCAGAGAGGCTCTGAGGCTCCTCCCCAACGACCACACCATCATGTTTTCATTGGCTAACGTCCTGGGGAAATTACAGAAATACAAGGTCAGCTAGAGTAGTGTAAACGTTTGATCTCAGAATATTATATTTCATCCATGTTGATGATTTTATTTCTTACACACACTTGCATGTCAGATAGGAGTCAAGAGTGGTACATTTTTCTAAAATTCAGTGTTTTTATTTTTTGTCCTCAGGAGTCAGAGGGCTTCTTCCTCCATGCTCTCAGGATCAACCCAAATGCTGCTAGTTGCCATGGCAATTTAGGTAAGCTACTGCAACTTCGGTTGTATCACATATTTTACGGAGATGATGAGAGATCCTAGACGCTCAAAAGCTGAAGCAATAATTGTGCGTGCTAGCAGAAGTAATGCTGGGAAATAATTGAAACTATATGAAACAAAATATCGTCTTGGATTTTTCATTATATTGTGATGTGGAATAAGTGTTGTCTTTTCCTGGTTTTCAAGGCCACATTACAGTAAAGTGATGTGATTTTCTTAACTTACCAGACTGTTATAGCTGTTCTATTATTTGCTTTTACCCACTTAATCGTTATATCCACTGGGGCTTCACAATGAGTCAAAATATTATTGAAATCGCAATATATCAAAGAATAATATCCAGAATGCAGAAGCTACAGTGTTTTGATAAATATGACATAACAATGTAACAAGGAAATACTGTGGTGCTGCAGAGATATCCTGGCCTAAAAATCTAGTTGCAAGATGCAAGAAAACATGTTTGTTTGGTACAGGCCCCAACAACAAATGTCATATCATCATCATATTGATTTTTTTTTTTTTCCCAGTAAAAACAGAAATTGTGATGCACAAATCATCATACGCACTAATCCCACTAAGTATCTCTGTCAAAATAATCCCAATACATTTTTTTTAACTATATCTTAAAGCCCTAATATCCACATTACTGGTGATTATTTGTCAGAAATCTCTTTGTGTTAATATTTTGTGAAAGCACAAATGTCCATATCATCCAGCAATCCATCATATTCTATTAGAAAATCATATGCTTGCGCTATTTAAGAATTGAAGGTAGTTTATTTTAGAGACAATGTGGAGATGAAATTTTATATTGCGTAATGTGAAGTAGCCTTAAAATATCAAGATATTATTTATAAGCCATATCACTCAGCCCTAATACAGAAGCTACATGACCTGTTTTGAATGCACTAAATGAATAGAATTAGAATGGCTGCTGCTTCTCAGCTTGAACAGCATTTCTGTTTTTTCCACAGCTGTGCTGTATCATCGCTGGGGAAAGCTGGAGCTGGCAAAGAAACATTATGAGCTGTCTCTAACGTTGGACCCCGAGGCTCCTGGGACCAGAGACAACTATAACATGCTGCTACGCAAACTGGACCAGCTTAAACGCCACGCACCCTGAGGGAGCCCACTGGGACCCCTGCCTGTTTTAAAAGAAATTTTTCCATTCTTCCACTTGATATTATTTTATGTCACTAATTCCAGCTTTGTACCATTTGGAAATAAAGACCATGATCTGTGTATCAGGCTCTAGTTTTGTTTCTTTGTGGGGGAAATCTCTGAAGGGTAAAGCAATATGTTGCATTATTCAGTTTCTGGCTTTAACTATGATTAGAGACTTTTTCAAGTACTGCTTGTACACTGCTTGTGTATCAAGTATCTTATTTGATTTCATGAATTTGAGATGTGTCTGGAGCAGGTGTGATGGATGCCTGAGCTGGTTACATGGTTGTCCACACTGTGCTGTTTTGTTGTTCCATTTGAAGGCCATGTGGAACTGATCCACAGTGAACCCCATCCTCTTTTCATCTCTGACCCTGTGTTGTGTCAGCTGGACAGAGCACCATGCATGTGTGGATCCAGAGAATCTGTTGTAAAAATTTATTTGATTTGGCCCTTTTTCAGCAGTTCCAAATGTTCCAGTTCTCAAAAGCTGCCATAGCTTGGATGAAGAGCGCTCGTCTGCACACAGCCACGATATAGTGTTTATTCAAGCAAAACACCGCACGCTGATTGTCCCTGAGAGGCATCAGCTGGTTAGTGCTGACCACTGGTGGGCTAATGTGGTTATCATGTTTGTTTTTTAATGCCCGTCTCTTTTGTTCCTGAGTGGGATGGCACTCTGAGGTTCAAAACCCCCTTTTGCCTCACCGCACCTCCCAAAGTCTCTGTAGTTAATGGGAGAAAGGTGTTTGTGCTGGGACGTTTTTCTGAAGTGGCCACGAGGAGACAGAGGGGTCAGCTGAGACAGGAAACCCATGGACGGTGCTGTATGAAAACAGCTCTATAGCACAGAGCCTTCAAAGGGAGACGGGGATGATCTCCCCAGGGACTATGCATGCACGCACACACACAGGCCTGCTCCTCTTGAAGGACGCTGCTGAGGGAAAAGGCGACCCCAGTGTGAAACATCAGTCAACAAGTGTGCACTCAAGGTCAAAGTTCAACACACTTCTATTTTTTCACCTGCTTCCTACAGCTTGCAGGGAACTTTTGAAGCTCTGGCGGGCTGGTATGGCTTTGCTTTAGGGGCCGCTAAGTTTGTTTATACATACAGTACAATACACCAGTTGATGCTTTGATGCTTGGAAGATGTTACTGATATGCACCCCAGGGGGAACCAAGGCACACACGACCATCAGTGTCCTCCTAAATATGCAACTAATTTCACGTGATGAAATTTCCTTGTTACTCAACTCTGTTTTTTATTTTTGCTGCTTTGATGTAAAAAGTCAATATATGTGAAATAATAACAAGTCTACAGTACACTCGGGCTGGGTTGCACAACAAGGTTTAATTTTTAAACCAGATTAAATCATGATTTAACTTTAAATTAACATACCATGTTAATTTCCTGTTAACTTAGTTAGCTAGCAAACAAAGTAATTTTTAAACCTTAACTATCTAGCAAACTGTAATATTTTGTTAACTTAGTTAGCTGGCATTCAAACTTTAACTTTTTTTTTCTTTTTTGCATTTATTGTTTTCCCCCTCTTTTAAACTTGGTCCCAACAGTACTCAAATGTATGTTTTATTCATTTATTTATTTTAATTTGGGTAAGCAAGCATCTCCGTATTGATAACTTACTTACTTACCCCTCTTCGTCTCCTATGGGACATAAGGCTTCAATGAGCACCTTCCCCATATTGATAAAACTCTGTTTAATTTTGATTTAAATCATAAACCTTGGATTTTCAAAACTAAGATTAGTTTCTAATTGTGCAACAGAGCTCTTTTAAATCTTTAATATTTCTATTTTTAATTTACTCATTTTAAACCTAGTTTTACTAAACTCTGTTTTGAACTAATCTTAGATGAAATGAATCTGTGTTGATGCAACCCAGTCTCAATGCATGGTCGAGTAGATGATACCTGTTTCAACAAGACTCATGTAAAGGTCAATATGGTGAAAGGGCTTCATGCTATGGAGCGAATGCAGACAGAACAAGATCAAAAAGGTTTGAATAGTGACATTCAAGACCGAGAGCTTTTCCTTCATATTATTTTTTGTCATGCAGTGTAACATGCAGTGCTGCCGATGTACGGTTGGCTACAAAACCATCAACTATTCGCTTTATGTACTCATGGATCCTCTCTCTACTTACTGTGTGATCCTTTCATTGGGTGCCTGCAGCTGACTGTCTAGCTGCACAGCTGTGCTGGCACATCAGTGGGGGAGCCCACTTTTATCATAATCATTCTTTGAATACCTTTCATTATCATAAAATATGTGAGTATTAAAGGGATGGATTCACCGGCCCCGCCAACATCTTCATTATCCATTCTGACTGACAAAAACCTGCTGTCCTACGGAGTGACATTAATAAAAGATGGGATACTACAGCCTTATGAAGTCCTCTCCTTGTTCTCCGGATTTTCACTGTACACCTTTTACCTGCTCGGATGCTCCATCACAATGATATAATGAAATCAGCTCCCAGGAGGGGTTCTTTATTGTGTTCTATTAATCACACTGATAAGTTTTGATCACGGTAATCAATGGATTCGGGAGAATCTTGTGTGATTGTTCACAGTCAAAACCACTCAAAAATCTGTAACACTAAATTCAACAAACTCATTATGAGAAAAAAACACTCATCCTTTTGTTACAGCAGCATATTCAACAGAAGAACAAGAAGCAGGGGAGCACTAATTTGAACCCACTGAGGGCGTTTTGGAACAGCAGGTGTGCTATTTTGCATCTGATAAGCAGCAACAGCCCCCAACAAAATAAAGAAACAGGGTTTATCAAAACTGCTCAAATTAAATGTCCTGAAACATTAAATGAAGCAGCAGCAGTGGGAACCTGTGATGACGGTCAGCCTGAAAGAGAGTGACTGGGATTGCAAGAACAGGCCCTTTTGATTTCCTGTTCTTAGATGTATGGTTGAGAAAATCTAGAAATTTTGGGGGGTAAATACTAGATGTGTACAGAAACATCATTATTTGTATCTTTAGCTGTACAACCAACAAATTACAGACTGGTTTACACCGGAAGCCACATAAAATTGGGCAACTGGGCATTGGATGTTTTCGTATTTTCGAACCTAATATTCATTGTACTAGACTGGCCTGCCTGCAGTCCAAACCTGTCTCCTACTGAAAATATGTGGTGCATTATGAAATGCAAAATACAGTAACAGAAACCCTGGACTTTTGAGCAAATTTTCAGGGGGAGGACCCCTGCTTAATGTGTTCCACACAATGTTGAAACAAACCTATGCCCTTGGCTGAGGTAAACCACAAAGCTGACTTTATTCAAATAAAAATGAGCATCTTTGGAGAGAAGAAATAATTGTGGTATTTAGAGAAGGACTGGAAGCAGACTTGGCAGCTTGAAGCGCACACACACACACGCTCAAAGTCGCAAACATACTGTACATCTGTGAGAGTTGCTTTGACAGAGTTCTCATCAATGTGACAGGATGTGATCAAGGGCAGTCCTGTGATGTGTCCGCTGGGCCTCTGTAAGGCCCTCACTGGCCCTCCCTCCCACTCGCCCCCAACCACAACAATCCTAATGGGCTCTGATGGGCACCTCCATCTTGCCTGTCTAATTGATGTAAATACTGCGCATTTGAACCCGCAGTCCTTCCCACCATCCTGGCCTGCCCCTCCCTCTGTTTCTTATAACAGTAGGGGTCAGAGGTTAGGCTGACTGAGTGATCATTAGAATGGCAGCCCTTATTAGAGGAGCAGCTTGTCTGACACCCCATCCACATCCCGGAGAGGGACCCACCCTGTCTGCTTCATCTAGATCATATTACATGACACGACCTCAGAACAGATACTACCAGTGCACTACAACACTGTAGGCCACTAGGGCACGGTGGCATTTTCAGAGGGGTCCCCTCGCCTGTCACAGCGCTTCCCTGACACCACTCTGTCCGTCTGGCTTGGATGCACTCTGTCATTTTAAGGAGGGCTACTGTCAGTGGGCATTGGGACCGTTGTGTCTACATGCCCTGGCATTTTCAGTGGCGTTCCCTGTAACGGAGCATCTAGACGCCCTCTTGAGAGTCCGTGATGTCGCGGCCAATGATTAATAGTTAGAGATGGGCTATAAAACGTCCAGTGTGGCCAGATGCTAGCCAGGGCTTTGCTGAACTGATATAATGGACATAGTCTGCCAATTTGGCTCCCTTACAAAGCCTGGAAGTTCCCCAAGATTGATTCTGTTTCTATGTAGCGGTGCCCTGGGGGCTGAATGTTGAGGATGCACTCTTGCGAAAAATGTTGTGGTGTATTATCTTCAGCTGAGAAAAGCACTAAATGATCATGGATATAACAAAATGGCTAATATACTCACTGACATTTGCATGCAACAGTGAAAATTTAAGTCGATTTCTGATTTTATCATTTCTTAAGTCAAGGAAAGGCTCTCTGGCTGTGGATGAAAAGGGGAGGGGGGGCTGGGATAATTTGCAGCAGGAGCCTTCTGAGGCTGTTTTGCAAAACAAAACGAAGCAGCCAGACCCTTATTGAAAAATATAGTGCAGTGAGACGGAAATTTATTAACTGGCACCAGTTAATGTGTGCATTATTCATTTCTGGTGAGCATGAAAAATGATCTAAAGAGGTTTGAAATTGCAGACGCGCAGGCTGACTGCACAGTGGCTGGGCTCGCTGGTTCGTTTCATCCTCTTGCAGGGGTGTTTGGGTGGAGAGGTGGAGGGCTGGAGGGACAGAGGGGATGGAGGACGGAGGGGAGGAGTGCGAGGCCCTTTCTGGACAGTAGGGCTTTCCAGTAACAGCTGTGCTTCTCTCACGAGGGGGCGGCAGCAGCACTGGGAGAGAGGCTGCTTGGGACAGATGGACCAGCCCAGCACCACCTCCCCTCTCACCTCCCACCACCGCTTCTCTTATTAAAAATACATTTCTACCACTATTAATGTACAGAGCTGCACAGCGTTGGGAGGCTTACTTTAAAAATTATTATCTGTTAAAAAAATGTAATCATTAACCTAATCCAAGTATCACAATATTAAAGTAATGTAACTTGATTACTTGTAGTCACTTTTGGATCATCTAAATACCAAATCATTAAATTATTTAGCCTAATATAATGTTTTACGTTCATTGTTAGGTTTATTAATTGTTTGTCCAGCTGTTTCTTCTTTTGTTAAGCACAAATGCATGTTTAGATAGAAGTAATTATGGATATTTAAATGTACTTTCTTAAATATGCCATTCACTCTTAAACTTAATGTAAACTAACATAAGTAGAAATTGCAGTAGTAGTAGTATTGACAGGTAAACTAGCTATAACTTGATTTCTGTGTAGCTGACGTTAGTGGTTGTTTTGCGTAACTAATATTAGCAGCTATTCTGTGTAATTAATGTTAGCAGTTGGTCTGCATATTTAACGTTAGCAGCTGGTCTGTGTCACTATGGTTAACAGTTAGTCTGCGTTGCTAACTTTACAAGTTGTTCTGTGTAGCTAACATTAGCGGTTGGTCTTTCCTTTTAATGTTTGATTTTGTTGAGTTCTTGGATGATGACAGCATTTACACATCTTAAGGCAAAACTGTCACTTTACTATGATGTTGTTCCCCTTTTCTGATTCAAAGACAGAATAATGTTGAAATTTCCTCTCAGGGAACCATTTTTTCATTAGAGGCCATGATAATGAATTGACTGTAGGATTAACTGGTTTCACTGGGACCAGAGTGGTGATGTAAGAAGTATTGTAATGTGTGCACACTGCACATATGTTAAAATATATTTTAAAATTGTGCTAAATATTCCCCATTTTTGCTAAATGTAACTAATCTGATTATGTCTTTTTTTTTCTGTAACTGTAATGAATACAGTTACCTTTGTTTTGTATCCTAATCCTGTTACATGTAATCTGTTACTCTCCAAGCCTGTAGCTGAGTGTACGTATGCATGCACTCATGTTGTATCTGTGTGGGAAAATCAACGAGAGCTCTTTTAGCTGTCCTACACTGTATATTAAGTTTTGTTCATCAAAGGACCACAGAATTTGAAGCTGCTCTTTCAGGTGCTAAGTTAATTTTTTCTCTTTCCAGGCTCACTTTTGTTTCTCTTGTCCTCTCCAGTCTCTCCCATCCTGCCATTCTCCCTGACTTTCTTCTTCTCCTTCTTCTCTCCACCACTGCTACAGTAGGAGGTGGTGGGCAGGAGTCAGTGCCAGTGGCATATGGCTTTCCACTGTGCTAAACATTCATACAAAAGACAGGCCCATCAGTCATGGCTGTGGCCGGATGAGGGGAGAGAGCAGGCCTCTGATGAATGGTGTTTAGGACTTACCTGCTGTTAAAACATTACCTCCCAAACACCAGCTCCCTGAAGCACACACAACATTAAGAACCGTATAATATCATGAAATACGGCCCTTGTGTGCACACATCATGTACGCCAGGTTATAGCAAATAATAAATATGCTCCTTAAACCCCTCGCACAGAACCCCGGGTCAGGCCTTCATAGACCAATTAATGCAGAGCATCTGCTGTATGGAGGGAGCATGCTACAGAACTTTCCAGCCATTTTAGGCAATTTAATAAGGAGGAGAGCTGCTTCCTGCTTGCTCCAATAGCTCTCATTGCTAGAGCAAGCATGGAATGGGTCTCCTCGATTAGACCAAATTAATCCATTCTTCGGGGATTCTTTTTCTGGTTCTATGGCGAAACTGGCGCGCCTTTGTTCTTCCTTGAGCCCCGGTGTTTTTTCTGCCAAATTTAACAGAAGGCTCGGAGGGTAACAGGGGTCCAACCCAGTATCACCTTCTGGAGCAGAGCAACTAGCAGAGAAAGACAATCAGCCTGAACCCTGCTGTCTCCAGCACAAAGTGAAAAGACTCTAATTGGGCTTTTTTACGCTGCATTTTCCTGCAGGATTGCTGGATCATGAAAAAGCAATTAAACCTCAGAGCTGCAATTCATTCGTTCTCATTTTTACCCTTTCATTGGAGAGACACAAATTTCAAATCACTTATGTGAGTCAAGACTTATGCTTTTTATAATTTTTTTTTTGTTTTCAATGCAAGACAGACCAGCTGTTGCCTTAAAGGATCCTTTCACATATTTAGACAAATGGAAATGTAGTTAAATTAATAGAAAATGAAGGATCTTCAGTAAATTACCTCAAAGATAGCAGTGTAAATTCAAAAGAGGATCTTTAAAGTGCGATAATATTTTTTTAAACAAAAATACTTACCTTTAAAAATCTGTAATACAGATCCTTACATGACTGTAGTTCTAAATGTGACAACTAGAGGCAGTGCTGCCCACAAAACCATGACCTCAGGACTGCAGGGGGAAAATCCACAAAACATTCATGGTGTATAATCTTTATTTTAATTTTTGGTCTTTTATTTTGCCTGTAAAGATAAAAGTGTCTAGGTAAGGGGTTCAAAGGTAAAACATCATATGGATTTTATGAGAGTACCAGAGCCATTGCTGCTGTTCAGTTTTAAGACCTGACATAAATGTTTGATCATGATGATCACAGATTTTTTTTTTTTTTAGGTAGAAAGACCTCAAATAAAAACCTATAAATTTAGATGATAGATTACATTGGTTGTATGGACACATACAATATTGTTTTGGACTTATAGTAGCATGAAATTTTACTTTTTCTTTTCCTCACAATAATGACAATTTAATCACCCCTCTGAAATTATTTCCTGAACACATTATTTGAGTACATATTTTGTAGAACCTATAATCCACAGGAGCCTTAATTAAAGTTTAACTTGATGTGTTGTAATTGATAAAACAACTAATCACAGGGATCGGACGTGCTTTTGCATCAAGCAGAAGAATCAAAATCTCATTCATTAGGTGCATGTTTTTTTTTCTTGGAATCTGTTGAAAACAAACAAACGAACAAACAACTGAAACAGGCAGCACCCAAATAAATGAGTCATCTTGAATATTCATCAAAAAGAACTGTCAGTATTCATTTCAAAACATGTCAAGTGATATAAACACAACCAAATACACATATTAAAATCCGATGAGTTTGAACAGAAAATGCTGCAAACAAATAAATATCATATAAATAAAGAGAGGTTAAGCATATTCACACAATCTAATTAGTGTGACATTATGCCACATTTAAGTCTTTAAAATTACACTATGTGCACACTAATATTTACAACTCACTAACTTACCTTTAATTGTTTTCTTATAAATTAATTTCTTAGGCCATGTGGGAATTTCTCCCACTGTTGACTATAAAATCTCCACAGCAATAACTCATAATTAGAGACACACAAGATGACCAGCAGCCACTGGCCCCTTTTTCAATCCAGGCATTGTTAACCAAGCGCTTAACTATCTCATAACTCCAAATGTTCCAGTCCGCAGAGTCCATATATTGTAAATTGGCTCTGTTAATGTACTCTACGCTGCTCCAAGACACAGAGCGGGACAGTGGTGGGTGTAACCACACACACACACACACACACACTTAGACACACACACAGACTATGCAGTAGGGTTGGCTTTGCATGCACGCTTGTTTTTTCCCACCATGCACAAAGTGATCAACTATCACACCCCAGACGGTGAGATGTCAACATGAAATACCTTCATTTGCATCAGCTTTAAAAACTGCCTGACTTCTTGTTATGCCAGCGACCCGCCAGTGTCTCCATAAAATTCACTTTAGCCACGGGGGTCCTGAGACCTTGCTAAATACTGCCCCAATACTGCTGTCAACAGTCCGTCAATCACATGACAAATCCTTGTGATTAAACAGAGCATCAGTGGCTGCTTCACAATGGACTGGAATCTACTGAATTAAGTCTGGACGTGGCTGTGTCGCAGAATTATGTCATTATGTTATTTCTAAAGACATTTCAAAGAGGGCATTTACACATTATGCAAGTTAATGATCATATTTTTAAATCTTCATTTCAAGCATTTTAAAATTTCGCAAAAACGGAAGAAGTAGAAGTATTTCACAATTGGATATTTAAAGCTACTACAAGCATCTTTAATATACTGTTGACTCTGGAGACTCGTGAACAAAATAAAAGAAATTTATCTGAATAAAAATCTCCTCCTACTTCATACTAAAACGCAAACGGCTGGGGAAAATGCAAAAGGGGTTTGTTTAATCTGATTTCAAATAGAATCTGACCCGGTGGCAGGCATAAAGAATAACCACATTGAAATAGCCAATCTTCTCTCCGATGGTCTCATTTGCTTGTGTAGGTCATACAGAGACGTCAGTCATAAATTAGGACAGTTTCATAGCTAGTAAAAATTCCTTGTAGTAGCTTTAAATTGTTTCCCAGAGTTGTGTTTATAAACATAAAAATTAAGTTAATGAATTAATGCAGTAAAATTAATTTGTTGAGGCATTCAATAAAATCTTGCAATAACTTACTTTTCTAATCTTTTTAAGCTAAGACCACTTTCATAATTTGTTGGTTTGCAACTGATTTAACAAATAACCAACAAAAATGAAGGGCACCAAATCACTCTTTAAGGAAGCAATGACTGGACGCATCATACAAATCAAGCTGCCTTGCTAAGAGCATCTAAGCAGCCTGCAAAAGCCTCAGACAGACAGACAGACAGCTGAATAAAAGGCGGCTCAAAAGACAGGCTGTGGTAAGATAAGAGGCAACATCTAATCTGACTTGGATAGCTGATACAGCCCTGCCACATCTAAATCCTGGAGGTTTGGTCTGAAGAGGAAGGATTTAACTTAAACCCCTTTCAACGTGCTAAATGTGTTTTTGTAATTAAACCCATACAATTAACACTGACAAGCACAGGTCACAGAGAGCACGGCTCCTCTGTTCAAACAGACCTTCGCAAGTGAAAAGGAGACAGAGAGAGAGGACAAGAGAAAGAGAGATGAAGAGGGACAGATAGAGGGAGAGGGAGCTGCCTGCCCGCACCACACAAAGTTACAAAAGCTGCTCGAGTGAGGGAGAGGAAGAAAGAAAGAAAGCAGTGAATAAATGAAGGGTGAGGTGGGGAGAAGAGTGGGAGAGAGGCACCTTCATTGAAGCCGTATGGATTTCAGCATTCAGGCTATATGGTGCTCTGCAAGTTAACCTCCAGACCACAGTGTTTATTCTGGGACTGTGTTCCAGATCTGCGGGGATATCCAGTTCCCTGACATCAAAGACGCAGAGCTGTTGGAGCAAAGCTTTTAGTTGCTGCTTAAACCCCGACATTAAGTGAATTGGAGCAGCTGCAGCAATGTGTGACAATATTTTTACTATAAATACAGTTCCACATGGCTGCGGGTAATGGATTACCAACAGCAGGATTACTGTGATTTTAACACAAAACCCCCCAAAATCTAACACACAAAGTATATACAATGGGACAGTAACAAAAACAAAATATAAATGCATTATTTCAGAAAGAAAAAAAGTGTAAATACACAACATGCAAGAGAAAAAGGAAATTAAAAATAAATAAATAAATGAAGATTGTAAATACAGTGATTTTTATATGAATTACAACCATTTTATTGCAGCTTTTAATGATTCAGGAGGCCAAAGTTATTCAAAAAGTAGTTGAAATATTGTGATTTTGATTTAAGTAAAGTAAAGTTTAAGCAGACAGCCTTCATTATAAAAGTGTTTTTAAGCCCTACAGTGAATACTCCATTACGACACATTTAAGAATGTGGTGCTGCTCATTCACAACATTTTTGAATTTTCTCAAGGTCCTAATTTGAGCTTGTATGGTTTATCCTCTTTTGGACATTTAGATTGTTTGACTTGTTGTTGCAAATGTTGTGTTTCAAAGAAAAAGAGTTGTTCTGTTAGTATAAATAAATATATATGTGTCTATGCATATCAGACAACTTTATTTTTTATTGCTTTAGTGAAAGATAACTTTGCTTGCCACTTTTTTTTATAAATGAAAAACTTTGTGCTTTTAAAATAAATTTTAAATCAAATCAATGGCATGGTGTAATCTGTTTTTGAAATGTATTTATAAGAAATTGGTCATGCTTTGTTTTTCCTACTTTCATATCTTTTTGTTTTTTTTCTAAAACATGAATCTTCATTTATATGTTTATTTTCATGGCATGATAATTTTGTTTTGTTTTATCTACCAGAGCTGCTCTGACAGCTTTGAACTACAGTTATTTCATTAATATCAATTTGACTTGCATCAATACGATGTAGAAATTATTTTATTATTATTGTTCCTGGCCTATCTTGAAAAAACAGTTGAATGTGACGTTAAGTGAGCGATTTATCTTTTCTGCAATCTTCTTTTAGTGTTCACCATAAAATAACATAAAAGATTCAGGTAATTCTAAGTGAAGCTGACAACACCTTTTAAAGAGCATGCAGTTAAAACTCTGCCAAACCAGCCATGAAATCATAATGGATCTCATTCAGAGGCCACAATGATGGTCCACTCATTATTGTGGAACCACTCAAAACATTGGTTCTTCTATTGCTGCCAGCGCCACATGAAAGGATTTAATAGAGTGAAGTGAGGCCTGCAACCTGAAAATGAATGAAAGAAAATCTTCCTTCAGCCTCTGTGTTGACTGAATTATCCACCTAATTATAATTATAGTTCACTGCTGCTCTACATTTTCATCCCTAAACGTTTTTTTAACCAAACGGTCTCTTTTCAAATTAATACATTATGCACAGTGTCAGTCACAATAAGGCTCTTCTGCATGTTCTCAGTCAAAGAAAGTCATGCATCTGTTTTTTTTTTTTTTACACAAGCACAGTTACATGGTCAATACTGTTAAGAAAGTACAAAATATGTATATTAATATACACAATCAAAATAATAGAACATTGTTAATAATTGAATCATATGACAAATGATAAGCGAAAAAGTTCGAAGGAGTATATTTTTAAATCACTGAGAAAAACGGATAGTTCATTGCTTGTGTGAGGGTCATGAGGGAGCCTCTGCACATCTCCTCCCTGCACAAACAGCTAGAAGAGCTGCTCCACTGCCATGATCTTAGTGGGTTCTTAGCGTGTGACCGATGTCACGGGCCTCACGGCCTGATGGACACAGCTGTCTTGCCGCAGGCTAAAAGGAGGGAAGGAGGGATAGTGGGAAAAGATACAGACAGAAAAAAGGAGAAACAGAGAGAGGGAGGGCAAAGATTGTGTGTGTGTTTGTGTGTGTATGTGTGTGTGTGTGTGTGTGTTTGGTGGCAGTGGTGATTGTCCTCTGGCACTTTCTGGGGCATGTGCCCACTCAGCGTGGCATGACGCTTATTCAGCACCCCACGCCGACCCCACCAAAAACTCTACACAACGGACAGCAGAGCAACACACAAACTGAAGTCACACAAATGCTTTTTAACACAGAAGGAACCAGCACCTCTCATGTTGCTAACAATCGCGCCACATAGCACGCAGACATACTCACAAGAACCCTTGGCAGGTGACACCAAGGCACACAAACACAGGTATTACTGGGCCTGGACACCGCATGGCGACATGGTGAAACGTAGCTGGTGAAGTTGCTGGACGCCATAAAGGAAGACACACAAATGTCCCACGGGACCTCCTTGTACTGAACAATGGAATGAGCACAAATGCCACAGGACTTGGCTGACAAAGTCTGGAAAACAAGGTAATATTTCTCACTGTGGAATTTTCTATTGAACAGAATTCAACTGAGACTAGAAAAATGTTTCTACAATGTAGGTGTCAGTGTCTGCAATAAGGGTGCACAGAGATGTCATTATTTGTATCTGTATCTGTTGAACCAACAGAATTATGTGTTGTAGATGTATGGTTCAGAAACCATAGACATTTTGGGAGGTAAATATAGAGACATCGTTATTTGTATCTGTATCTGTTCAACCAATGGAAGGATGTGTTTCTGTATCTGTATTCGAATAAAAGACCTGAAGTGGGCGTGGTTTATTCCAGAGGTGATGTTAAATCAGGTAAATGTTTTATTTTCTAACCTATTTTCATTGGCAATGCCTTTAAAGCATCAAAATGATTAAATATTGGCATACAATTAATTATGAAATATATTTCTACATCATCACACTGTCACATCATCATCTATTTTTCTCTCTTTTTTTTAATTAAGCTTAACTAAGTTGACTGTGTTATACCCTTCATTAGACCTTTGATATACTTTTAATTGGGGACACAGTAAAACCTAACTGTGCTGTAACCTAGAAAGTCTAACTGTGGCATATAATTCACTTTAGTTTATAATACAGTTCTTTTTCCCTTAATTACCCTTAATTCCCTTAATTAAAGTATATTTTAGTGCATTAAATCAGTGATTGATTAGGATAGAGAAGACTTTAAAAAAAAAAAACTATATCAATGTAATAATGAAGCTGTTTTTTTTAAACAATAATGAGCAACATTCAGATAAAAGAATTATCTGTTCCCATTACATTATTTGTGCCTTCCAGAATAATCTTTTCAAATTCGGAATATCATTATCGAGATATTAATTTGAATTTTAACATACAGAAAAATCATCAAAGTAATCAAATTGATGGTCACTTATAAAAACTTTATACTTTGTAAGATTTAAATTACAATTTGATTGAAATCATTGATTTGGACAACAGGATTTTCATATCCTTAATACAATGCTTTTGAAAGTAAGTAAATTATAATATTGAATTATTGTCCAGCTCTAGCTGTAGGTTCATATAATCAGTAAATGGCTGGCTCATCGGTGGGGCCCTGTCTGTGGCGGACAGGGCCTAACAGAGCCAAGCAGGGCTGGACAGGGCTGGGGAGGCACAGAGCGCATGTTAGGAACAGAGGAAAGAGCCACTCACACTGGTGGAGAGCCACATGTGCCGGGCCGCGGAGAGAGGCTCCGACACCGCTCACGCTGTCAACATGCTGACATATACATACGCAAACATTTGTGTGGAGGTACAGACACGCACGCAGACACACACCAGTGCACATACACACTGCAGGGCCAAGCCAATTAACACCCTGCCACAGCACAGATCATTTTCGGAGCAGTGGTGGAACAGGAGGGCATATGTGGATAATCATACATGCAAATGAGATGAACAAGAAAGGCATCGAAATTCTGGCAACAAACTCGTGACAACACCTCAAAGTAGAGCCTTGAGTCACCTATCAACAATGGATATTCTTGCATAACAATTTCATAATCTCATTAATAACATTTATTTATAATTATTTGATGCATTTAAACTCAAATAAAAGTAATGAAGCACCCGATGAAGGTTGACCCTTTTTGAACCAAACAAGTGGTGGCAAGCCATAAATTGTCACATGAAATATAGAAATATAACAATGCCACTGATGTTGTGAAGGTAGAATCAGTAGGATTTGTCCAAGCTGTTTGTAAACACACTATAAAGATAGTTTATTGATGTGTCTCATTCCCAGGACATCAAATACAAACATTTTGGGTTTGTAAAGTGTCCTGAACACTGCAAAATAATGAGAAATGCAGGCAGAGACCACTGTCTCTGCAGATATAGCCACCACCACAGACTTCTAGTCGGTCAAAAGCGAAAGGTTTGTGTTGTGTCTGTTTCTATACATTGTTGCTGTTTTTTTGCCAAAAAATGTTGCCTATTATGCCTTTAAAGTTTAAGTTGGGTACTGTCAATGAAGGGATTTACATTTAAGCTACAAATATAAAAGATGGAGCACTGAGGGGCAAAATTGTTCCATCCCCTGAAGTTTGACTCCAAAACCAGAAGATGGCAACATACCTCTGGCTGAGACACCGGCCTCCCTGCTCCTTTACTTATTTATGCATTCACATGTTCGCCCAGTGCTTCATTTATTTATTTATTTATTTATTTATTCATTCACTTGTGCTGCAATACAAACATTATAAGTCTTGAAGAGAGGAGCAGGTAAATATAGTGAATTATTCACCAGGTTCCTGACTTGACTACTGGTGGTTAGGCAAGATAAAAGCCAGACACACAAATCTCTAAGGTTGGGTTTGAGTGTGTGGTCTACATGCCTGTGTGTGTGTGTGTGTGTGTGTGTGTGTGTGTGTGTGTGTGTGTGTGTGTGTGTGCGTGTGTGTGTGTGTGTACACATATGTGGGTGTATTCACACCCTGTAGGTAAAGGAGGATGTATTGTTGATGGATTTATCACATTTTCTAACATACTTTGCTCTGAAGAACAGTTTACTACACTTTGATATTCCTCTCTGATTTTATTTTGCTCCTCCTCCTCCTCTTCCTCCTCCTCTTCACTGTGTGACGTTTGTTACATAAGCAAACGGACAGAGACCACTACAGGGTTCCAACGTTAACACCCAAAAGCAAAGACATCAGCGTCAGTCCTGACTAATGCGGAGTGGGTGCCTTTCCAACAAGCGTGTGTGACTGTGAAGAAGTGACACAACAGAGTGAATGGTAAATGAGTCTCTTAGTTACAGTAGTAGGTCCCCGCTATACGACAAGGCTGATCCACTTTACCCACATACCAACGACTGTCACTTCAAACAGACTGGGCTAAGATGAGTCTATTTGCCATCGTAAACAATTTAATATTTGATGTACAGTACCATGAGCAACCCTCCCCTCATCTTTTTCTCTACCCCTCTCCTCTGTTTGTTTTCCTGCGTGTGTGTGAGTGTGTGTGTGGGTGCTGGCGTAGTCAGCGAGGCTACATGAGGCAATGAGAGCATTTGAGTACATGCATAGGAGAGATGACGATGAAGAAAAGATGACGGCTGCAAAGTAAACAGATAGTGATACTTACATAAGATGCCTGCCACCATATTGGGGTTTTTTTTTGTTTTGTTTTGTTTTTTTTTTTGCTTTTTGTCAATTTGCAAAAATAACTACAGTGATCATGAAAAAAAAATCACACACACCATGCAAAACACACATATCTTCTAAATTTCCTCTTCTATCTGGCCATGTAGTTTTGGTTTGTGGTTTTATTCATCCATGTTTTATCCACAACACAGAAAGTAGGACTGGACAAGTGATTAAAAAATGATTGAAATCACAATATGGTCAGGCGAAATATCCAAATTACAGAAGCTGCAATTTTTTGATAATGGAAAAATGTGTAGCAAAACAGCATTATAATGAAGTACTGCAGTGCTGCAGAGATGGCCTGGCCTACAAATTGTCTTCTCCAGATATAAGAAAACATGTTTGTTTGGTACAGACCCCAACAAATGTCAGATTCTTTTTTTCAAAGAAAATGAAAATTGTAGTGCAAAAAGGATTATTTCTACTAATTGTGAATCATATCACAATCACAATAACTGTCAAAATAATTGCAATATAATTTTTTTTACTATATTGTGCAGCCCAGAGTCAACATAAACACCTTTCACTCCACAGTGATTTCATATGGAGACGAACAAACAAACAAAAAAAATTGGTTTGAAGATTACTTTTTTCCCCCTTTCTCTTTTAATTTTGAACACCACAAGCCATTCGCAATTCTATTTGCCTTCATTATACTGGTGTGCCAGTGGAAGTCTTATTCTATGTGGCTAGATAAGTACTCAAATTTGACTTATATAGCCCAATATGACAAATCACAATTTGCCTCAGGGGGCTTTACATTCTATAGAATGTGCAACGCCCCCTGTCCTGTAGACCTTCAAAAGAGTAAGGAAATACTCCCCCCAAAAACCCTTTTAACAGAAAAAAATAGAAGAAACCACAAGGAGGAGGTATCCCCCTCCTAGGAGAGACAAACGTGCAATAGATGTCACATGAACAGAACAGATCAACAAAATTAACAAAATACAGAATCTGAAGACAGATTCTAATGCACACCATTATAAAATATAATGTAATGAATATGAGTCCAGGAGGACATTGAACGACTTCAAGTGTTGCCTGTTGGATCTGAGCCATATGACCTCCTCTCCACCATGGTGACCTGTAAAAGGACAGACCACAGAATCAATCTGACTACAGTTTTGATAGCAAAATGTCAATAATGTTAATGTTACATTAAATTATCAAATATATGTAAATATATATATATAGACACATAGATTTTTTTCTAACAACTTTTGTCAATGTAAAAATGTATGAATCAGTTTTCAGTATGAGGCACACCAGCAAATACAGATTTCTTATTGAATCCTATTTATTTCATGAGAGTACTGATACCTGAATGAGAGTTCTCTGTAAGAGCTACAATCATCGACGGGCATTCATCTAAAAGAAATTTCACATCCACATCAAACTGCACCCTTGTATGAAATGTGTCGGGGGGGCTGTGGGTCCATGCCAAGACGGCCCATGAGGGCAATGTGGCACGGCCAGGAGGAAGGAGCCAGTTGGTTGGCTGAAGTGTACGAGCTGGGAGCAGAACAATTACAGCAGTCACTTACCATCACAGTGTCTGGTTGAGGCAATGGCACAGCAGGATGCTGCAGGGCAAGAATGAAGCTTTCATCCAGCTGGTATCACAAGATCAAGCTGGTCATGCCAGAAATGACAAAACAATATGCTGAGCCGAGTCAAAGGTTTTAAACATGTTTTCTTCTCTCTTTTTTGTTTTTAATAAATGAAACTTGCAAATTAGAGATATAATTGACTCACCTGTTGTTACCAGTTAGACTGATTACCAGCAGTAGTGGTGAACTGTACTGAAAATCTGTACTCAAATAGAAGTACATTACTGGAATATTACTCAGTTACAAGTAAAACTACTGGTATTTAAAAAATACTTATGTAAAAGTACAAAGTATTTTTGTCAAAAAAGACTTTAAGTTTTAATGCATTATTAATAGTAGGCATTCAATCAAAGGGGTTTCTGTTTCTCAAATCTACACTCTAAATTATTCCAAACTGTGCTGTTCTGCTCAGTAGTCACAGTCACCTTTCCAAAACTGTGTCTGCTGAAACACTTTCTAGTTTTTCTGTTAATGTATCATGGTTTTCATTGGCTTGTTTGTGATCAGATAGGAATGCATATGAAAGGTTTGGACATAAATTCAAATTGTACTCACTTCTCAATGATGATTTTAAAAGTAACTAGTGAAATGCAAGTAGATAAAGAATATAATTTCAAAATCTGATACAATACATATACATGCCAGAAATTTTTATTTCTTCCACTTCTGTTCATTAACAAATTTCTTTTCAGCTTTATCTGATGTGCACAACCTCAACATGTGTCATTTGGCATCTGTCACATTTTTGGGGAGGTCCGACAGCCGACATGACAAACATTAAGAGTCAAACACTGCTGATATTTTGTCAGCTTTCAAAATAAATTTTTACATCCTACAGCTAATGAAATACTTCACGCCCAGATGGAGAATGTGATTGGAATGAAAAATTTAAAAAAAAAAAAAAAAAAAAAAAAAACTTGACTGCATGTGCCAAAACCACCCACAGACACAAATGCATGCATTCATACAGACGCTAACAAACGTATCTGCACACAAACACCCACAGACAAGCACAAACACACACACATAGAGCGGAGGCAGTTGACCGCATCTGCCCCTCGTCCGCAGGTTCAGTGGTGGCCACTCCTGCAGCCTCACCTCCCCCTGTCATGTCTGATTCTCCTGGTAGGATCCATCATCTGGTTGGCAGTCTGGGTGCCAGTCAGCTGCTTCCCAGGGGACTCACAGGCGATGGGAGCCGGGAGGCACTGGGCTGAAGCCTCCCCAGCCTCGGCAGCAGCTGTGTGGGAGACAGAGAGAGGTGCGGCACAGATGTGGGAGTCTGGAGCTAACAGAAGGTATGGCTGATTTCAACGTCGGCCATGTTTGTTATTCCACCTTTTCCTGGGAGGAAGAAGCCGGCCCTTGATCTGGCTCACAGCTAAACACTTAGCTTTTGTTCCCGAGATGAATAACTGCAAGGAGAACGAGGCGCAAGGGAAAATACGGAGACAGAAAAGGAAAAAAGACGTGGGGCCAGAGGAGAAACCCGTTGACCAAGTGCAGAGTGAGACTGGTCATTCAATACCCCGCTAAAGCTGATCCCCTATTACAGAACAAGAGTCTCTGAGCCGTGACACACCTTTCCTTTTGCTTGAAGCTTCTGACAAATTTATTGTTCCACACAGTATTTTAGTTAAATGTATTTAAAATATGTATTTATTTACTTTTGAGTATTTAGAAGATTATTTTTATTTGTATTTTTTGGGCTTCTTTTGCCTTTATTCACAGGACAGCTGAAGATTTGACAGGAAAGGGGGTAGAGAGAGAGAGAGAGAGAGAGAGAGAGAGTATAACACACAGCAAATGGGCCGCAGGCGGGAGTCGAACCAGTGGCCGCTGCAGAGGAGTAACAGCCTCAGTGCATGGGGCACATGCTCTACCAACTGAGCTATAGGGGCGGGGTGCCCCACTTTTGAGTATTTTGTGATTTGTATTTTGCTGGGCAGACAAAAATTAATTTGTACCAGCTTGTATTTGTGTATTTGAAATACTAACAATACAGGTATGGTGCATGCTTTTAGTGACAAAGGATGTGACGGATGTGATCCACCCATCAAGCACAACACCTTGATCCTGTCGTGAAGCAGGTCTTTCTGTGGGCATAACAGTCCCTTCATCCATCCATTTAATTTTTCTCACTGGACATTAGCCAGGAGCAGCCATGGCTCTTATCTCTAGTCACCTCCACTCCTCGTGGGGTGGTCCACAGCGGTGCATCCGGCTGATCCAACTATGTGGTCAAAAGATGCCGTGTGCACATTGTTGAACAGTGATAGGTGTTTCAGCAATGAAGATGAAAAATAACAGATTAAAAGAAAAGAAAATAGTGAAATTTGACCCTAACCCGCAGCAACTACATGCGCAGCTGGAGATGTAAACGTACATTATAGTGCATTAACCATGTTAGCCATTCAAGTTCAGCCGGCCATAAATGGTCCCTTTCAGTTTATATTGAACATATTTTTTGTATTTGAAATACTAAATACTTGTAGTTTAACTAAATACATTTCTCATACCTGTATTTTGTATCTTATTTTAAATACGCTTTTATCAGCAAGTAGATGTAATTTGTAACAAGATACTTTTGGATGTATTTATGCCCATAAATGCTTCATGAAATCATTATATCACAGTGCCTGTCAAAACATAGCAGATAAATTTTGCCCCTAAGGTAAACTATACATCTCAATTTATGAGCATAAATCTGCTTACACATCTTACTGTTCATTCTGTACACAGTGTCCATTGTACATACACAGAAGAAGTTTATATCAAATTAAATTTTTGCATAAACAGCAAATAAGTTTAGATTTTTTTTTTACTATAATTCTCTTTGATGACAATTTTCTAACTCTCCTGCTCTAGGGGTGGGAAGGGATTCAGCCCACAATAAACAAACGTGCTCCGCTGACTCTCAGTGGACCCATGTGATGAATAGTACCAGTCAAAATCATAGCCAATGCTCATAACCAGATTTTCACAGGGAATTTTGCACAACTTCATTTTGTAGTAACACTATCCACCTTGTAAAAATGAACACCCTCTCCTAACAGCACAAGTGAGAAATGGGATAGTTTTCCCACTGAGTTCCCAGATGTAGGATTGCCATTGTATTCTCACACCCGGTGTTAGCCCAAGACGGCACCCTCAAATACAGCTCTGTCTTGGCTTTGCAGAAAAAACAAGACTGTGATATGGAAGAGGTGGCAGTGTGAAGCTGTCAGTACAAAATGTTTGTTTATACTAGAATAACCCCTGAAAGCAAAATTCGATTTGAAATCTGACAGCCTCTTCTCGTATTGCAACTAAAAACCATTGTCCTAATAAATATTTGAGTTCCCATGATGTGCCTAATGCTAGAAAATGCTGTGTGTGCGCGTGAGTGTGTGCGTGTGTGTGTGTGCAGTACAGCGGAGCAGAGTACATCTGCAGTGGTAAGGAAACAGGCTGTTAGCATACAGCTTTGACAACTCCATCAGGCCAGTCTCAAGGTAGCTGTCAATCACAACAAATCATCTCATCCCTCAGCGCTGCGAGGACCTCTCTCCACTACTACACACATGACAGGCCCCTACAGCTCTATTTACCCATGCACACCCTCCCCGTGCCAATGGGTTTGTAATTAGAAAACAGGAAAAAGAGACGGGGGTAGGTGGTAAAAGTAAGTCAGTTACAAGTTTGGATACAAAGCGAGTGAATGGTGCCTTTTCACCAGCGATGTTGGCATTTGTGGAGTGGGTTGGCACTTGCGTTGTGGCAGTGCATTGAAAAGCAAAGGCATTCTCATTCACTCTCCTATTTAGGGGACAATGTGAGCGTGTGTGTGTTTTTGTGTGTGTGTGTGTGTGTGGAGTGGGGTGGGGTGGGGTGTAGGGGGTGTCACACACAGTCCTGATTTGCAAGACTCATTTTCAGCTATCTATAATTAGATTAATGTGGTGATGGCATAACACAAAGCCAAGCACACTCCACTTCCATCCCAGAGCATACGAATTAGGGACTAAACACGTCTCCCTATTCCAAGCAGAGAAAGTGGTGGTGTGAGTGTTTAGCATACCCTTTATGATGGGGAAAGATGTTAATTGTGTGCCATTACCTCTAAACTGTTTGCTTGTTGTATTAATCACTGTGCTAATTGATGCAGAAATAAAATTGTTGCCACAGGCGAGGAAGGGAGTGAACCATAGTCAGGGATGGCAGATAAAAGATTATCGTAGTGAACATATGGAGATGGCACTGCTTTGAAAGTCTGCTCTATATGCCCACCAGCGCCACATGGGATGACGAGAGGAGTGCCAATAGCAGAACCAACTCCTAATGTAAGGTTTGTGCGGAATGTAACAAAACATGTCGGTAGGTTTATCTGCATATTTAGCAGCAGACAATAAATAACTGTAGACAGCGACTTTTATAATATGATAATCTGGACCTTGTCTTTGCTGAATGAATAAAACATGCAAGTTCTGACTTATTAATACTGTATGCACTGGCGGACTCAGGCTGTCTGAGGGACAGAGGTGAGAAAAATATAATAGTACGTGGTGGGGCACCAGCGGGCTGAAAGTCCTGATGCACTTTATTATGTTTTGCCCACTGAAAGGACAAACTGGTGCCATTAGGTGCAGAGCTTTTTTTACCCTAGAAGTGCACTTTAGAGGGCGCTGTATCATGTTTTGTCCACTGGAAGGGCAGCATAGAGGGCACTTTCTCACATTGATCTAGACATTGGGCCATTCTAGGGGACACTTCTTCATGCTTTATTTATAATAAGGGAATTCATCTATTGCACCCTGCATCCATTTTCAACATGGCAGCCTGATGAGTAAAATTACCAGTACACTAAAATATGTTTCTGAAAACATTTTAGGTGAGAAATAGGCCATGCAGTAACAGAATCTTGATCCATATTTGATCATCACCGACAGTTTGATCTGAGTTTTGTGAACAGTGCGTGTTCAGATGCCGCTTTATTTTTCCCCCTAATTTTATTGAGTAAACTAAGCACGCATTTGGTCTTAGATGCTCTCAGATCTGTGCGACCATCAAGTAGAATCTTCCAGTTTGATCCCACTTACAGGTACAATGAATATGCTCCTCAGTGTCTTCCTCCACTAATCTGAAGTGCAGCCTTGTCAGAACATCTTCAAAATTCAAGAATGTCTAACTCATGCGTGAGATTTATCCGTTAAAAAGATGTGCAGGTGCCAGCCAGAGGCACAGAGGGTTTAATGTGTGGCTGTATGCCTCACTGCCTCACTAGCCTCAAATGTAAAAAGGGGATAAACAGAGGCGGCCATTTAAAGAACCATAAGTCCATAAGGAGCAGGCAGTGAATGAAGAGATTCAGAGAGAGCTTCAGAGGCCCTCACCAGTGGACCAGCCGCTGCCTCCAAACCCGCTGTGTTTTTGTATGCAGATTCCCCTTGTCAGAATTCATTTATTCAACGGGAGTTATCTGAGAGAGCGGGTTATGAGACAAAAATAGTCGCATTCACATTCGTCTTGAAAAACATTTGGAATGCTAATGCCATGAGAACATGCCGTTGATGTGCTTGTGTTTGCGTAAGAATCTGATCCAGCGCTCCCTTG
Source organism: Lutjanus campechanus (assembly GCA_027495735.1). Lineage (NCBI taxonomy): Eukaryota > Metazoa > Chordata > Actinopteri > Lutjaniformes > Lutjanidae > Lutjanus > Lutjanus campechanus. Next base: position 10,821 of record JAJHUR010115786.1, on the reverse strand, counting down.
GCTTGCTGGCCAAGAGGCGCAGTTCACATAGACAGGAGAGCACTGATACCGCTTACAGGGTTCAATAGTCTAAATCTGCTCTTGGGGAACACTTTTTATATTGCCAGGAACATTTACCATTGGCACTCACCGTATGCAGCAGTTTGATCCTCGAGCAAAAGACCGAAAAATCAATATTTTTTTTAAAGGGTCATTAGATCATTCTGTTCACAGCCAATGTTCATACAATTGCACCTTTGTTTATCAAAATAGATGTCCTTGGTGATGATGACAAAATTGCCTGCCCTAAACTAAGAAGCGATAAATCTCTGGCGTTTGGACCATGCCGTCACAATCTTGTTCTCTCTGTCTGTTTGTCTGTGTGTTTGTCTCCCTCTCCCCCGCTTTCTCTTGCTCTGCACAGGTGGTAGGAGCTTCCTGGTAGAGTCTTTCTCATTCCTTTTTTGTTCCCCTCCAATTGCTCTGATCGGGAGCTGTTGATGATGATGGCAGTGCTGGCTGTCCATTGATTTGCAGTGGCCCCTAGTCGTGAGTTCACAGCAGATGACACTCTTCCTTTGGCTTTAATTAGAGCTGCCCCCATCTTCTCTTCTTTCCTGCTCTGGATGTGGTTCGACACATGAACACAAAAAGCACCTACACACAAAACTCCCTGCAAGGAAATAGGCAACACTCTCCTACTGCAGATAGTATTTAGTGCCTTGACTATAACCCTGCATGATCGAGAGAGATTTTGTTACTTGTACTATAAATAAAAAAAAGACTGTGAGCAGTTGCACACCATTGTACACCAGTATAATATAGACTAGGCTTGGGGAGTCACACATTTCATCTATGGGGATTATGTAATAAGGATAAAAAAGGTAACTGTACATCAAGTAAAGGGTAAGGGTTATTTTAAGATTAATGTTAAAATAAAGAGCGATATATTACCATGCACAGTGCACACACTTTAAAACACTAAACAAGTCTCACAACACCACTCTGGTCTTAAATGAAACCATAGCTAATATTGCAGTCAATGGCCTCTAGTGAAAAACACTTTGACAGGTAGAAATTTCGTCATTATATTGTCTCTAAATCAGAAAAGAGAAACAATATCACAGTACAGTGCAAGCTTGGCCTTGAGCTATGAAAATGTTGCCATTATCCAAGGCCTTCACATCTAATCTAAATAAACATTTACAGGTAAGATCAGCTGCTAACATTAGCCACACAGACCAAGCGCCAATGTTAGCTACACAGATCAACTGCTACTGTTAGCTACACAGACCAACCGGTAACGTCAATACTGCTACTACTATTGCTACATATTTTGGCACTGCAGGAGTTGATGCTAGTGACCAGGATGATGTGTGGATAAAAACAACCCCACAATAAGTTTATGGCAGTTTACTTGAAGTTTGAGAGTGAAGTGTGAATAGCAAACTAAACAAAGTACTTTAAAGTGTGCATAATTACTGCATTCAAACATAACAAAGGAAGGAAAAACATTAGACATTAAAACATTAGGCAAAACAATTTCACCATATTGAGGCAACTCAATATTAATGGACAGTATTCTATTTATGTTACTTTACAATGGTGATACTTGGATTAAGATGCTGACTACATTTTTTATAAGCTAATTAGTAATTAAGTAACCCTCTAAACCCTAACCCATATGCACATATGCCTATATAAAACTGCAGTTCCCAAATGGATACACATACACATGCACACATGCATTGACTGTGCCTGATTATTATCCTGATCCACAGGAGTCTAATCATAAGAGAGCAGCTATTAAACTGGTGGGATGACAAATTTTGTTCGTCCTGATATCACCCATGAGGCATTGTCCTTCCCCCTGCTCTGCCAGGAGATACAGGGGCCTCATCTTACCATCTGTCCCACACATGAGCCACTCCAAACCTGGGTGGGAGTGGAGTGGAGGAGATAGTGGACAGAGAGAATCCATGGTCTGGGTAGGGGCTATTATCTCAGTGGTCATGGATCCTTGCACATATTTCATGGCACCCAGGGTGTCTTCTCACAGCTATTAGCAGGCTGTATTCATTTAAAGCACTTGTGGGTCACTTGTGGCCTGAATAGCACTCTGCTGAAAAACAAATTAGATAAGAAACAAATGAGATGAGATCTGACGGGACATCATAATACACACAACATTCAATTACACTGGTACAACTCTGGCTCTCACAGAATTTATCACGGTCATCTCCCTCTTTCTTTTTCTCTTTCTGTCTGTGAAGGGGTAGTGGCAGCTCCTCAGCCACTGACACAGAGACACAAGTCCACAGAGACACTGAAAAACAAGCTGACAGCTCTCCATCAGGTGCTGTTAGCCTGGCATTGAGTGTCTATGGCTGACAATTGCACCTAGTTCTTGCAGAGTATTCAACACCTTTAGCCCTTGGTATTCTGAGCTGTGGTTTAGTTCATTAGTGCTGGAGAATGGTCAGGGAGAAAGCTTTCTGACCTTGGAGTATAGAAAATTAGCAGTTTCACTTATTTAGTGTAGTTCCTCCTTATTTTTTGCCTCAGACATTTCTTGCACAAGCAAAAGACAATGAGATGACAACACCAGCACACAACAAAGCAAAGCAAAACGTTGCAGTTCATGTTACAACTTTTTAGCAGACATGTTCTTAATTTGTATTCCAGGCATGACGAGACTGTTAATGAGGTTCACAGAGGCATAAAAATGGTTGGCTAGTATGCTTTATGTGTCTTTCTGTGACATTTTTCATTCAAAAATACATGCTATTGACTAATTACTCTGCAAAATACCACATCTTACAATGCCTGGATCACTGCACTATAAGATGCCAAATCTGGGCCATGTCTTATCTTTGAACCGGGACCATTTTGACACTATCAGAATATGGAGTCAAGATATTGATATAACTCATTCTGTATTTTGAATGCCACACACATGCCGATGACAAAGAATGAAGAGTGATGCCACAGATTTGGTCATTCTTGCTCAAAAGTCTCAAATTTCAATATATGGTATGAGGCATACTCAGATATTTTATTTAAAGTGTGTGCAACATGAGATGTATCTGGACACAGTATACAATATGAGGCAAATGTTGGCCTAGTATTTGACCTGGTATAAAGTAAATCAAAACATCCCCAGATATGTTCCAGATATGATCCAATTTCTTGCAAGACTTTAAAAAGATATGTCTGGATTCTGGAGTATTTTACGCAGTTTACCTGGTACAGATCATGAGTGCACACCTGGGTCAGCTGGCTGTTACCTGATAATAGTCTTTGTGATGTGTTCCAGTATAAGTCTTGATACAAATCAGGAGGCATCAGTCAGCCTTTGTTGGCTGGTTCTTTGGCCAGTAGGGCTAATACAGATTCAGGGAGATTCAGATTCAGATTCAGACTCATGATGATCCTGGAAACTTAAGCCTAGGCTGAACATATTTTCAAAACTCCAAACTGGGACCCTATACCATGCACACTAACACACGTGCTTATGTGCTACAGGCATTTTAAATTATTACAATTATAACACTTATTTCAGCACTCAGCACATCTACAAAGTGCACATTTCAACACTATGGACACAGTGCAGCATTTCTGTTGCCAGGTACATTAGGAAGGAAGGAGTAAGCCTCCTGGAGCTCTTTAGAAAAGACCAACTTTCTCTTCAGTGTGACAGCTAACTGTTAGTATACTGACAGGTTCTTTCAGAGACAGCTGCATGACTCATAGGCAAGCAACAGTCTTGACAATGACATACTTGATAGACTGACACATATACAGAGAAATCAGTGTTGAACTGAGATGAGTGGTGCATTGTAGATGTTTTTATATTGGGTTAGGTAATATTGAGCTTGACAGAACACAATAAACTTTTATGTAAATACTAATAACAAGTATAATATTATAATTAGTAGTTTGATTGTGGGAAAAATCAGGACAGTTTAGTTGAGTGTTGAAAACTGGGACATTAGTGTTTTACAGATATTTGGCAGGACTCAGGACACACAGCTTGAAACCCAGACAGTCCTGGGCAAACTGGGACTTCTGGTCATTGTAGCTAAGCCTCCTGAAAATGTTGGCATGATGACTTTGGTTCAGTATGTACAGTCGGCCTACAACACACTCGCACATACACACACAGTTCTCAAAGCATGTGCTTACATAGAGTATGTGCAGATGCTAAAATGCACATGCTTGACTGCATGCTTGCAGACAGGCACATAATCAATGCAGTCTTAGAGCAGGGCTGACCAGTGGGGGGGCATGACCTGCCAGGTGACCCATGTATGTCTCCACTAGTGCCAGTGCATGCCTGTGAGTGTGTATGTGTGTTTGTCTATTAGAGTGAAAGTCAGCTGTTCACCCATGCAAGCATCGTATATTTCAGTTTACAAGTTCAAAGGGGCACAACGCACCACAACATAATAGAGCAGCAACATGTGCACAGTGCCATAGACACTGACAATTTACAGTATGCTGCAAACTTATTTCTAACCTATTCTGTTATCCTGCTAATTAACCCTTGCTTCTTTATCAATGAGCATCACACCTTCCACGGCAGCCTAATGGTGGCTTCGCACCAGCCTTGCTTAGTCCTGTTGACCTGAACCCTGGAGCATTTATCCCCTTGGTGCAGATTGTTTGGGTTGGTGTGAATACCACATTTGAACTCTGCCACATTTGAGGGGAAAACAAGCTGGACCAGTTGGAAAATTCAAACAATGTATCATCCTCGCATTGGTTCGATTCAGGAACTGGATTTTTAGGTGTGAACCCACCCTAAGTTTAGAGTTGAGAACCTGTAAATGACAGCAGTACAGAACAGAGTGGAAGTCCTGTCATAAAGCCAATCAGGGGAGTCCTCGTTGGGCCTCGTAAATCTCCTGCTTTGTAGGGTTACTGGGAGGTCTGGGAAGTGAAGATTTCCCACTTATTATTCTCAGGAAACCCCAGACAACCTCCCCCTGAACTCAGGTCATGCAAGGTTATGACCTTGGGATGATCATCATTGTTGTTTTAGTAACTATGGCAATCAGGCGCCTCAGGGATGTGAGATTCACACCCGTTGTATATAACAAAGGATGTTAATCTCTCTATACATACCTTAATTTATATATGTATACATGTAGTGTAGCTACAAACACATTACACCATGTAAGGATTAATTTTCCTTTGTTAATATAATGTGTTTGACCTGGCATCATATAATAAATAAAGATATTTATTATCATCTCTTCAAGAACCTCATCACCAGAGAGCTTATTTTAAACGGTTATTGTGGAAATAAAAGCTCAGTTTCTGAAGGGGGGCATGCCAGAAAAAAGTTTGGGAACCACTGGGTCAGGGGATGGATTAGGGTTGACTAGGCAATGTATAATATTCAATGGTGGGTCCACATGAATATAGTAACGCAAGTCTGTGTGTATGTGTGTGTATGTCTGTGTGAATGTGTTATGTTATGAGGCGTTTTGATTGCAAGGCCCCAGAAAAGCTTTGTGCCAATGTTCGGGCAGACACCTTAACAGGCATGAGACACATTTCCAGTGGGACACCAACCATCTCTTTCTGTCTCAGCAGAGAGCAGTGCTCCAGTGCCAGCCTAGTGCCATCAGCACAGGGATAAGCTTTCTGGCAGAACATTGACAGGCTTTCAGAGTCTCCTGAGGCCATTCCAGACCCCAAGAGGCTCAGCAGGCTTCCAACAAGTGGTCTTCAGGGCAGCACAGGCTTTCATACTGTGAGGGTCTCTGACAACTGAACCACAAGAAAGTAAGTGACAGGAGCTGAGGACCAATTACTGACCGTATCAAAGGCCCCATCAGTCTTGTCATAAATGTAGCGCTACAGTTTGTCCTTGTATTTTGTATCATCTGCCATCATTTCGATTCATAAAAACAAAGAAAACGTAACACAACACTTTTTATGATCCGGACTGTATGGTGCTGCAATAAACATAGTGACAAGAAAGCAGGGTATATACATTAATTCGCTAAAGAACATACTGTGTAACTCATATTCTGATGGTTGCAGTGCAAGATGTGCCATAATTTCACCATGTGTTGTTATCATGTTAAACAACCTGCCCATTTTTCACACTTACCACAAAATCTAAAGCAAAAAAATAGATAAAACACACCTTTCACCTCTAGCACTTAAAAAAGTTTCCCTTAAAATATCAAAATGTCTTCTTATGACTTCTGTTCCACTTCTAGTTCTTGTAACAGCCATATAGGCCATGCCAAATGTGCCCAGAAATAAGCTGGGCCTCCCCACTGTCTCTGAGATTGCCCACCCAGGAGTCTGGCACACGCCACAGCGAGCAGGAGGCCCTCTGGATTACAGTAATACACACTATCTCATAATGGAAAGCTGCCTTGCACATTTCCCTCTCTCCGCCCTCATTGTCCACACTACCAACTGCACAATCAGGATATGAGACTGTGATTGCACCCGTTAGCATGTGTGAGTTTGCCGGTGTGCTGCTCCCCCCCACCCCCCCTTTCTGGGCTGGGCACTGCTTGGCTCTTACAAGGTAAAAAAAAGTGAGGAAAAACAGATATCATATACTTCTAATAACTATGTCATGGCATTTAAAATGAATCTTATCCAACCCTAAACTAAAACAATCTTAAAAAAGGTACTTGATATGAAAAATACAAACCAAATTTAAAAAAAGAACATCTAATCAACTGAATACAGAACAAAAAGACAAGATATTTCATGTTTAAGTTCATAACTTAACTTCATTTTTTTTTTGTAAATATACACTCACTATACGCCTGCAACATGCTTCAGAAAGCTGGGACAGGGCCACGTTTATCACTGTGTTAAATCACCTTTTCTTTTAACAACACTCAGTAAGTATTTGGGAACTGAGGACAATAATTTTGAAGTATTGAAAGTGAAATTCTTTCCCATTCTTGCTTGATAGACGACTTCAGGTTCACAATAGCCAAGGGGCTCTGTTGTTGTATTTTGTGCTTCATAATGTGCCACAAATTTTCAATAGGAGACAGGTCTGGACTGTAGGCAGGCCAGTCTAATACCCAAACTCTTTAACTATGAGCAATGATCTGTGTTTTCCAATGTGTTCCTGAGCCCATGCGGTAACCTTTACACAGTTATGTGGGTTTTTAGTACAGTTTTCATTGCAATGCTCCCTGAGGGAGTCAAAAGTCAAATTTTGGTTTTTAGTCATGCCCCATAAGTATGTGCAGAAATCTCTCCAGATTCTCTGAATCTTTTAATGATATTATGGATTGTAGGGGGTGAAATCTCTAAATTCCTTGCAGTTTTGTGTTGAGAAGCATTGTTTTTAAACTGTTAGATTATTTGCCCAAGCATTTTTCCACAAATTGGTGAACCCACCCCATCCTAACTTGTGAATGACTGAACCTTTCGAGGACACCACTGTAATACCCAATCATGATACTATGACCTGTCCAATGAACCAGTTTACCTTTTGAATGTCCATGTTTTCTGAGTTTTCTACAACTTTCCCAGTCCTTTGTGGCCCCTATTTAAACTTTTTTTGGAATGTGTTGCAGGCATCAAATTCAGAATTAGTGCATATTTACAAAAACAAGTTTATCAGTTTGAACATTAAATATCTTGTCTTTGTACTGCATTCATTTGAAGTCAAAAAATGTTTTAAACAGTGTCACAACTTTTGGGAAATTGTACCTTAAACCCACAGACATGGATGGCTTGATTCATTTCAGGCAGCAGAGGTCATGGGTCACAAGGAAACAATGGCATGAACATATTTAACCTGAGATACTAACATGGTTAAATAAACAGTCAAGGCTGCCCTGTTTGGACCCGCCACACGCTAGGCAAACTCCGCCACTTTCCCTCTCACCCCGTAATCACCAGGAGCTGTAATTAATGGGGAGGCTGACCTACGGTTCAGGGCAGTGGAGAGGAAAGCCAAACAAAGTTGAAAGCCATTAAGAGGGAAGGGAGGTTCAGGGGAAGAGAGGGACGCAAGCATGGAGGACTCTGGACTTTGTTAGCCACCCAGGGAAGACTGGGTGGCTAACAAAGGGGCAGGTGGCCCAGGGGGAGCAGAGGTGCACTCTGGCCAGAGTTTGGACCACCAGGTTACCACATACTATATGTAATTACACCACAAAGGTCATTTACTCCACTAAGTGGCTTGTCTACCAAACCCTGTTGGTGAGCACACGCTAATCAGGCTTGGTTCCCTGAACAATGGACCATGTGTGCCTGTGAGTGTTGTGGGAGGAGCAGAGGTAACCAGCAAACCACAACTGATCAACATGGAGGTGATGTTTGAAAAGGACACAAAAGCTCTAAAAGAGGGAGAGCGTGAGGCGAGGCCAGAGGCAGACAGACGGACGGGGAAGGGTCCACTAAAGTTGCAGACTGGCCCAGCTTAAAACCTATATTTATCCAGGAGGTTCCAGAGGATAAAGGCAGATACAGTGACACTTAGGACAAGCGTGGAACAGATGCTTTCTCACACGAGGACAAAAGAGGATTTAAAGACATTAACAAACCACAAGTCTCAGATATCCACTTTATTAAAATGTTATTGGCCTTTCACTTTCATTTACTGTCACAGCTCAGGTCACTGTATTGCATTTTTGTGATACAAACAATTGCCAATGAATAGGAAACAAGGACACAAAACAAAGAGGAAATAGGGGCGTCAGTAGCTCAGTCCATAAGGACTTGGCTTGGAAACCAGAGCATGACTAGATCAAGTCCTGCTCAGACCAAAGTATGGAGGGTGGACTGGTTGCACGGAGAGGTCCCAGTTAACCTCCTGCTCTGCTTGATACCAGTGACCATAGGTAGCTCTACACCAAAGTGAGCAGATTACTGCAGTAATCAGTGATGTCAGTGGTCAGTCAGTCAGTGGTGGAGGAAGTAGTCACGTCCTTTACTTAAGAAAAAGTACTAAAAACATAAAAATACTCTGTTGCAAGTAAAAGTCCTGCTCGGAAAATTTTACTTAAAGCTACTACAAGGAGTTTTTAAGTGGTTCCAAAAACACTTCAGTTTAGTGCTGATGCCTCTATATGACCTACATAAGCAAACAAGACCATCCGTGAGAAGATTGATTAAGATATATAGTTGTTCTTAATTCACTGCGTCAGATTTTCAATGAAAACAGATTAAACAATCCTGTGTTTACATTTTCCCAGGCAATTATAGCGAGTCAGATGTTCAGGAAGAAAGAGGAGATTTTTATTTAGATAATTTGATTTTTGATGTTACATTTTGTGGTATGGTGGAGGAAACACTACCATTTTCGTCCACAAGGGTCTCTAAAATCAACAAAATATGAAAGTCACTTTTAGTAGTTTTAAAGGCATAATATGCAAAATTTTCCTAAAAAAACAAACAAAACAAACAAAAAAACAATGTATAGGCTCACATAGACATCATCCCTTTCAATTATTACTTATGGCCCACTGGAAGTGTGTGGTGGTGGCTGTGTCTGCAGAGATCCTGCCCTCTGCCTGTCTTTCCTGCTTAGGACACTTTGCAACCCCACAACGTCAGTTTTTGGTGTCCTGGGACTGAGACTCTACAATCAACTCACAGTACTAAAATATTATACATATGTATAAATATCACAATAGTATTCTGATTATTTAAATAAAAAAAACACATCTTTTTAAATATTAACATTAAAATTAAGTAGTTGTGTGAAATTTTACTTTGATTAAAAGTAAAAAGTAGCACTCTGAATGATACTGCCTTACATTTTGGACATGACTTTTTTCCCCAAATAATATCAAGCAATTTGGGTAGAATAAATATCTTTCTACTGCATTATTTGTGCTTTTCCAAACAACATATTTTTTATTGGGTTGCATACCTTTTAGTGACATTCCACCATGTTGTCCTTGTGTGTAGTTTCTCACCAATTGTGCAGTAGTTCACTAGCTTGTAGTATTGTAAGCCTGGTCATCAGTAGCATTGTTTTGGGGTTCTTTTTGTTTGTTTTTTGTCTTGAGAATAATGCATTGCTAGACTGTCTAACTTCAGCCATCATAAAAGCTAATGCAACAGAACATAATACAATGATCTGTCCTAATTAGACGTGTGCTGACCCCACTACACCACTGTGGGTTACACCAGAGTTTGGCAGCTCTCTAGTATGATATATGTTTACATCGCTAACAAGCCAATCAGGCCTGCCAACAGAAGCAGTGGAAGCACAGAGAGCCATTAAAGGCCTGGCTGCAGCTACAAAAACAAAACCTATCCACCTGAGACCACAGAGGGACAGGATGCAGGCTACTTATAGCAACCCAAAACCAACCCACAAGAATAGCAGGAAAAACGACTCGGTACGGGAGCCGCACCAAGCCTTTTGAAGTGCGCCACCTCTAAACTATTCTGATAGGCCACCCCAGCATCTTTGAAGGCAGGTTATCCTCCACGGCCGTGTGTCCTGTTGTGGACGAATTGTTTCCTCTTTCACTTTGTCTCTATTTTCCTGTAGAAATTGACACTGTTTTATTGTTCTCCTGGGTCAAACTGTGGAGCACAGGGGACGGGACGTCTTGCTGTTCCCCTGTTGGTAAAGGAGGTCCAGGGCGGGCAGTGCCTGGTTGATAGACAGTAAGTTGGTCACAGGTGACGCAGGGGTGGTTATTCCAAAGAATCAGCAGAAGGATGACCCCCTGCTTATTGCAACCATTTCCTCTATCCTCAAGGTCGTGACCTTGCCTAAGAATGGACCATTTCAGTAATTAATCAGTCAGTGGTCAGTGATGTCATTGCACAAACATGGCACAAGAATAGGGAGAACAGTGACATATTTTGTTGTTTTTTGGT
>JAJHUR010115784.1:0-11669 GCA_027495735.1 Lutjanus campechanus | reverse complement strand
TATAATGACCCATCAGCCATAAACAAACAGGGTCATTTGCAAATATTCAGAAGAACATAACACCATAATGCACTCTTAGAAATAAAGGTGCCAACTAGAACTATATAGGTTTCTTTGGGTTATCCCCATAGGAAAACACTTGTGATTTTTATAAAGGTTCCACTTGAAACCCTTTCATAGACCTTGTCCACCAACGTGGGACTGGCCCTGTTCCAGTCCAAGTACCTAATTTGGAACCGTTCTGAGCATCTCCACCAAAAATAAATAAGTTCGGAAGCTGAAAAGTTGGTTGTCAGATAATTGGAACCAAAGTGGGTGTGTCTTGTTCTACATGTTGCTGTGCTTTGTATAGCGCCCTCTTTTGATGACATCTTTGATTACAATGGTTCCACTCAGAACTGTGTGAAATGTGGGCTGTTTGCTGGATAGCACCAAGGTTGCAAGAATTTTCAATGAAACCGGTTCAAGAACCAGAACTAATTTGGTGGAAAAGGGCCTTCAGAGAGTTCTACCTAGAACCTTACATAAAGTGCTTTATCTGGAACCATCTGTAAAAGGTTCCACCTAGAACCGCTTATGAGATGTTTATTCCATGGTGTAATGGTTGGACCCAGAACCCTTTCTGGGAGTTCCCTCCAGAACTTTTCCACCTTTTAACAGTAGAACCCACCCAGGAGTTTGTACCAAGTGCCCTTTTATATTCCAAGAGTTTCATCTAGAGGTCAATCAAGTCAAGGTCAAATCAACCAAGAACCCTTTTATATTCCAAGGGTTTCATCAAGAACTCATCCACTGGGGTCTATGGAGAACCCTTTTATATTATGCAAGGGTTTCATCTGGTACCCACCCAAGGGGTTTCACCAAGAACCCTTTTATATTCCAAGGGTTTCATGTAGAACCCACCCAGGGGGTTTCACCAAGAACCCATGCATTGGGGTCTATGGAGAACCCTTTTATATTGCAAGGGTTTCATCTAGAACCCACCTGGGGTAATTACCAGTGTTTAAATAAGAAATTACCAATGCATTCAACAACCCTTGAAGAACTCTTCCTTCCAAAAAGGGTTCCTTGGATGAACAGGGTTCTTATTGGTTCTTTTTGGGACCCTTATTTCTAAAAGAGTGGATGTCAGTGAACTAATTGGCTTGAGCCTCTTTAATAACCTGTAAAATTCAGAAAACAGACAATACATCAAACATGCCAGCTTAAGTAGACTAAAGTAAGTGACATAATTTCCATGCAAAGGGGCTCATGTTGTCGGATGAGCACAGAGGGAATTCTTTCATTTTCTCTCTTTGGTCACACTAAGGCTTAATTAGAGAGTGGAGGAGTTCTCACAGAAAATTGGCCTTTATAGCTAGATTCAGCTAGCAAGTATATCTCTCAACCTAAGAGGTTAAAACGCAGAGAGGAGGAAGCCAGTCAGCCTCCCTCTGAGGATGTTATGGATGATTTGATGACCGCTCTGGGCAGCTGTACAGCAACACAGTATATCACGCAGCTACAAGGCCCTGCGGGGTGGCACTGGGCCAGTCTGAGACCTGTCTAAATACACTGTCCGAGTGCCAAGTGTACCAGCAGGGCCCTGTGCAAGGTCAGAGAGGAGCAGAGGGCCAAATAAAATCCCCTGACTGCAAGTCCATCAAGGGTCTCGGACATGGTTGGCAGAGCTGTTGACTAAAGTCTCTGAATGGCAGTTAAAAGGATTTGCTGCTTTTCTCTTTTTTTATGTCGCTGCATTTGAAGTATCTTTTGAGCTGTTGGGTTACTCTTTTCTGCCATTTTGCATACTAATTTATTAACTGTTTCTTGATTAAAGGGATAGTTCAGATTATTTGAAGTGGGTTGTATAAGATACTCAATAGTCAGTGTGTTAGCTACAGTAGATGCTGGCAGAGAGGGCAACATCACAGAAGCTAAGTAATATCAGTTTAAGTGTATGCTATATTTAGGATATTTTTTACCTCTTTACTTTGTAATCAGACACCCTTTTCTCTCAGGAAAAAGTCATTATATAGGCCAAATATCACTCTCCCCGAACCAACCAAACTCCATAGGCAAAACCTGTCATTTTACCTCGCAGAACACAGGAGTTGCTCATTAAGCACTGTCTCAATCTTCTAGTGTTGTTGTGATTGTGTGGCTTCAATCAATCCAAACTACCCTTTTAAACCTCTCAAGTCACCCAACAAGACAAACAAACTAACAGATTGAGGCGGCGGTGTATGGAGTTATATTTGTGCCACAATCCTGAGCGAGCAATTGTAGATTTTGAGCACAGAAAAATATTTTGTGAGCACAGAAAAATATTTTGAGCACAGAAAAATATTTTGTGAGCACAGAAAAGTATTTTGAGCACAGAAAAATATTTTGTGAGCACAGAAAAATGTGTTGCGATCACAGAAAAATGCTTTTTGCAAGCACACGAATCAACTTTTGAGCACAAATTACAAGTGTGCTCTCTCACAAACTCCTTCTTGGTGCGCGAGCGGTCCGCACCATACACGCTCAAGATGTCTCTCTCTTTCCCTCTCGACCTGCCCTCACTGTGCGCTCAACTTCTCCTCAGCGCTCGCTCGAGTTGTACACGGGCGTTACGAATGTGCCACAATTATCAACCAATCAGAAAACTCGGGGGCGGGTTAATCGGCTGCTTCGGCTCCAATGAGGTTGAAGCATCCCGTTGGAGTTGTTGCTTCCCACCAAAGGTCAATAAGGGGGAAATTCGACTGGATGAAAACACATTTTCGGCCAGTATTTCATTTTAAACATTAGTATTATTGATTGATATTACATTATAGTGCTGCCGTGTTGCGTTGATTGGATTAACATTAACGTTACACTCGTTGCTCAAAAGTTGATTTCGTGTGCTTGCAAAAAGTATTTTTCTGTGATCGCAACACATTTTTCTGTGCTCACAAAATATTTTTCTGTGCTCAAAATACTTTTCTGTGCTCACAAAATATTTTTCTGTGCTCAAAATATTTTTCTGTGCTCACAAAATATTTTTCTGTGCTCAAAATCTACAATTGCTCGCTCAGGATTGTGGCACAAATATAACTCCATAGCGGTGGACCAGCAACTCCTGTCTTCTGTGAGGTACATTTGCTGATTTTAACTATGGAGTTTGGTTGAATTGGAGGGAGCAATATTTGGCTCATATAACAGAGTTTTCCCTTCAGAAAAGGCTGTCTGACAGCAAAGTAAAGGAGTGAAAATATTCTAAATAGAGTGTACACTTAAACCAATATTGAGTTTTTTGGGTGGACCTTCTTTTAAATGGCTAAAATACGTTTTGTTGCTGACCCTGTCCACAGCAGTACGTTGCTTTGCCTCCACGCTGGTGCCCCTCTCTGTTAAGGTGATACCAGCCTGTGGCCCTTTGCTGCATATCATCCACTCTCTCTCTCTCTCTTCCTCTCTCTCTCTCTCTCTCTGCTACTTTCCCTGTCTGTCTTCACCTGTCCAATCCAATAAAGGCCAAAAAATATACATTTTAAAAAACAATAACCAACAGATGAATAGGTGATGAAAACGGTCATCAGTTGCAGCCCTATTAACTTTCACAGAACAAAAGTTGCTTTCAGGGTACACCAGCCACAGACAGATTCCAGTTATGTCCTTGTCCTCGTCTGTCTTTCCTCTTTAAAAAAGAATCAGAATATGCTTCATGTGTTTTGTTTTTATTATGACTGCTGGTGCTCTTCATCTAAACTTTTCACTGAGGGAGGACATAAACAGGGCGGCGACAGGTCCTTAAAAAGTCTTAAATTCTTTTTGGGAAGGTCTCAATATTTATTTATTGGATGCTCTGATGGTGGTCTAAAATGGTCTAAACTTCATTTCAAGCACTACTGTATAGTTGCATTTGAATGCTCCTGTTATCCTGTTTCTTCTTCTTCTTCTTTTTTTTTTTTAGGTTTTTGCTAATAAACATATTTGGACAAATGTTCTCAAACTCAACCACATATTGTCATTTTGCCTTACTTATAATTTTAAAATGACAATATTTGTATTTACTTTGAAGGGTACATCTTAATTTTCACATTTGATGTTTAGTTTTATTGCAAAATTTAAATGAAATTAAACCTAGGTATTAAAAAGTTATAAATTTAACTTGCTGATGCATGTAGACACCCTGCTAAAGCATGCACTGCCCAGTGCAACCAGCAGATGGAGCACATTCAGTATTGAATATGGCCCTGAGTCAGTTTCAAATCACACTGGCTCAATGTTCTCAATTAGAACAGCTGTTTCAACCTCAGCCCACCTACTACAGATGCCAGGAAAGAAACACGGGTTCTCCCCTGTCAGATTACAGCTTGAACAGACCCTCTCCCCCTCTCTGCCTTCTCTGATGTAAACATTGTTTACACCGCTTCTCTAATTCATCTGAAACATTACAGGATTTCTTTACTGATCCTGACTCCCGTCTCACCACGGCTCTGCCTTTATAAATGAATAATGCATCGCTGTCTTTCCAGTTCACTACCTGAGTCTGCTGCCCAATTATTACACCCTGTTCTGGCCTGTTGGGTTTTCACTTTTCCACAGTCATTTAAACGCACCGCAAAATGCCATCTCCTTCTATCCCTGACTCAGACGAGCCGACACTTATATGTCACAGGTCTCACCATGCCCTCTTGAGTCGCGCATAGGCGCAGAAGTGTGCTTTGGCTCCGAATGTGAAAAGTCTCAATTTATTAGAATGTTATTGTGGCGGGAGTCAGATGGATGTCATTCTCCAGGGTGCCATCGAGCCCCGCACTCAATGACTCAATGAAATATCCTAGCAACGGTCTGGAAATAGGTGTGGGCTGAGCTGGCTTTGCATTTTTGTGCATATATTTATTAATTTCTATATTTGTAAAGACTTTTTTAAAGTTCATTTTTTTATACCCTTGATCTGAATTATTATTATAACCTTTACAAGCCTGACTCCAATTAGCACGGAGTCTGCAACTCATTATTCATTTCAAATTAAAATGATAGAATAGATATGAAATAAGGTAAACTCAGGTGTTACAATGATACTAATTAATTAATTATTTAATGCACAATAGCAGCACCCTGACTCTGCTTGACCTGAATGGAACGGAAGCTTAATTAGTATCATTTGCAACACCTGTTTAACCTACTATGTAATGTAAAAAAAAGGGCTGCAGAGGAAAAAAAAAGGTCTGTTGGATCCAAGATAGCATGCAATTATTCATGAACATAAAATAAAAAAGTAAACTGCCTGGTGAAATTATTGCCTTCACAGCAAAGGCCAGCAAAGTAATAGCTGCAGGCTAAGGTGATGATACATGGCAAAATAGGCGCGGGCATCAGAAGCTTGCGTGCAATGCATCCTGGTACATGTAGGCACTGCTAACACGCCTCTGTAAGCAGAAAAACTCAACTTTCTTGGTCAGTATGGCACGCACTGAGGATTTTATTGCTTCAGCCGACACATATACCATCAATACTGATTGGACATCCGCATGAAAATGCCAGATTTTACCATTAAAAAAAAGATTAATCAACCACCTGTTGCAGCTACAGTTGGTTTTACGGTCTGTACTTGTAGGAGGAGGTGCGCTGCATCACAAATTTTCCTTTAAGTAGAAATTTATTCTCATCCTAACTTCTATTTCTACTCTACTCCACATTTCATAGGGGGCATTTAACCTCACTGCAAATATTTGATGACTTAAGTTACTTTACAAATTAAGATTTTTGCATGCAAAACATATGAAATTGTACAGGCACAGCTAAAATCGATTAATACATTTATAAACAGAAACATTTAATAGTTCCAGCTTTACAAATGTGAAGATGTGCTGCTTTTCCTTTGAATATTTTCAGTTAGCCAATTTATTATTTAATAATTTTCGGGACAGACTGTTGGTGGAATAAAAGGAGGCATTGTGAATGTGTCAGTTTGGGGTCTGGGAAATTGTGATGGCATTTTTCACTAATTTCAATTAGTTACAGTCTAACTACAGCAGTAAAATCCTACTGCATTTGTAATGATATTATAGTAATCTAATGATATAATAGTTGGTTATAACAGTCCCAGGGGACATTTTTCTGCATTTAATTGCTTTCACTTTCAATATTTTTAGGACATTTTTTGCAAAAGTAAAATTGTCAAGGCAAAACTTTTGTAACAGAGTAGTTTTTGCAGTGTGGTTGCCTATTACTACTTGTGAAAGGGAATTAAATGATTTGAATACTTGCTGTACAACAGCATGTATTTGTCAGGAATGGAAATATAGGGCAATAGGGCAGTAGGCTGGTGTAAACAGTGCCAGTCCGTTGCGTTGCACAGCTTGACTCCACTAGGGGCAAAAAGTTTGCACTTGTTGACGTATTTCAAACAGTTCCTGTTTCGGAATGTACAGAGTGTTTGAGGCTTTTCACACCACGAGTGTCAGCCTGTGTTACGTTTTGCTAGCACTGCGCTTTGTGCAATGACTGCGGGCTTTACACCACTTTGAAAGCTTTGTTTTTAGCCAGCCTAACGTTAGGTTTGCAGCAGCACAGTTATGGAGTACATACTTTCTGTGACGGGCAGCGGAGCGAGAGTTGTCAGGGACGCAATCTCTCAGAGACTGTGGCCTGGAACCGGACAGGAGACTGTCCAAATTCAGCAGCACCATGCTGGGACGACACACGACAGCAACGCCGTCCACTCCAAACCAGGTTAGTTCAGACATTCAGCTCCTTTAGCTGGTAGTTTTGGGGCAGACGTCAGCTCCCCAGAGTGCCCAAACCTCCCCCCCGGCATGCTGTTCCTCCAGAGTGTCGAGCCGAATTCCCCGTAAAAATCGTTCAATTTAAGGTGTCCTCGCTCCGTGGATAATTTTCTTATCAGATAGAACATAAGTTAAGGTCTAGAAATAAACATTTAAGGTCACTCCTAAATTCGGCGAAGTTATATTCATTAAGTGTCGCTTATTTCAACTTAGATTTAGTTTTTAGTTTAGTGATTTCCGCAGCCTGCTGTCACTAAAACACACTGTGTTCAGTACCTTTGACCAGCGTGACACACAAAAGTTGAGTTGTTTGAAAGACTATATTTTTAAATCTTACTGAATGCAACAGAATATTAAGAAAACTATTAATTTTACACCATATAAACAGTATTTGACACTTATTTAACGACTAGATTTTGAACAAAGTTTGCAGCTCATCCTGCTGTTACTGTTAGGAGCAGCCTTGTCAGCTGAAACAGGGAATTGTGATGCATTACATGTTTTTCAGTGTCTTAAAATCATAAAAGTCAGTTTTATAGGGTATGTGGGTGTGAAACAGCCACACTGCAAGTGAGTTAATAACAACAGTAGAGACTGCGAACACAAAATGTGTCCTTGTGAACAAAAGCTCACAGCTGAGAGAAATTACCTGGAACCCCTTGCTGTAAATTACCAGACCAAACTTTTTTTTCCCCACAGTAGTTGTACATTACAACAATACTAGTGTCTAGTACGCATTAAACTGATCATGAGGAGACAGTGCTAGTACATTATGCAACACTTGCTGTCGCACACATGTTAAAGAAGACTTCCTGGAGTTTGTATTCATAGGACTGACATTCATGTGTTGTCGGGATAATGGGAAAAATGATTTTCCCACTGGAAAAATTCCTGTGAACACCCCCTCAAGTCAGAAAGTCAGAGACAATTTTGTTACAAGGGTTGCTGAGTTGCTGTCTGTTGACATTATACACGGAAATATGATGGAAGAGAGACAATGTTTGGTTGATAACTTTTGATTAATTTACATATTGCATGTAATTTTGGGTCATATAGCAGCATTAGTGCTTATAGTGCCCTCTGGTCTTATGCTGCAGTGGAGCCAACGTTGGAGGTCGGAATTTCGCACTTCTTCTGAAATCAAAGCGTTCCAGCTGCGAGACGCCAAAACTAAACAAAAAACATGGCTGACTGTTAAAGATTAATGACTTTTCTTTGGCAAGTCTACTAAACCCTCAGCAGTTATACTTTTTATTTGTCGGTGCTGAATATCAATAATAATATTTGTGACATATTTTAACATCAGTTTACATGCAGAACAGGTTCTATTATATGATAATATGTATTATTTTAGGCTTCCATGGGTGCTGCCATTTAGGGCTGCAACAAACTATAATTCTCATCATCGGTTAGTTGGTTTGTCTAAAAAAATGGCAGAAAATGGTGAAAAGTGTCGATCGCTGTTTCCCAAAGCCCAAGATGACGTCCTCAAATCTCTTGTTTGGTCCACAACCCGAAGATATTCAGTTTACTGTCACTGAGGAGATGAAAAAGAGGAAACGAGAAAATATCCTCATTTAAGAAGTTGGAATTAAAGAATTTTGTCATTTTTCCTTAAAAATTAATCAGATTAACTGATTATCAAAATAGTTGTGGATTAATTTAATAATTGATTAATGAATTAATCATTGCATCTCTACTGCCATTGTTGTCTGACGCCAGACAAGCGCTTCCCTCATGAAGTCAGGGTGGATGGATTTCCCCCGACTTCACAAGCAGGAACTCTGACTTTGAGTGGCATTCGATTTTACTTTTTCTAGTAGGAGGTGGGAACATTCTGACCTACGACGCTGTCTGGAACGCAGCATTAGTAGCATCCATGCTGTCTCTACTTCACGACGTAAAAGCACGTGACCACGCCAAAGTCAGAATAGCGACTTCTCATCTCGGAAACTGGGGCCATCGGAGGAGCAAATGAGCAAATGCACTACGAGGGCGACTCTGGTTGCTTCCCGGCCATCTTCCCTTCTTCTGAACTGATGTAAACTCATAACAAACGAGCTGAGTTCATGTCCTCAGTGGTCGCACTCTGCCTGTCCAGTTATGTTGTGAGGACGCGCTGCCTGCAACAACTGAGGCATTCCAAATATTTCAGATCAGCAGGCAGTGCATGCTTAAAGCGTCCAGCCAGTGAGTGAACAAGTATGTCCTCAAGGCTTTTCACATCGGGGAGTATCTCCATGTTAATGAAGATTGGATTTTTTTTTTTTCTGCTTTGCCTCTCACACATAATTTATTATGAGACGCATCAGTGCCTCCTCTGACTTAGAATTAAAAGCGGAGAAATGTTGTATTTGAAATGAAAAGCAGAAGCGATCTGAGCTCTCAGCCACACGATCAACCGAAATATCACACGGAATGCTTTGCGCTATTAGCTGGCGTTAATTGGTGATTCTGAAAACACAAGAAGTTGCAGAGTGAGGGCGTGCGCTCACCCCGCTGCTCTGGTTTTTAACGTACAGGGGGTTTGCAGCTCATGCACAGTCATCAGGCTCCAGAGCTCGGTGGCAGGCAGGTTAATTGTTCGATCTAATTAGGACAAAGATTAATCAGATGCATGCTCTGCTGGTCTTGAAATGCGGCGGATGGCAGGCGGGTTCATTAGCAGTCCCTGTGCCTCTCTCTCTTCAGCAGCAGAGTGGACCGCGGGGGCGGCTTGTGTCTGCAGGCTACTGCCCCACTCAGGGGAGAAGAGTGAGACTAACTAGACGAGGAGTCAGGTAGTGGAAGTGAGAAGATGATGTTAGAGACGAGGGTGGGCACAGAGGGAGTGAGTCAACCATGGGTGGGCACTGACAAGTTGGACACGGATGGGCCCGGTGGCACCGTCCATCCACGCTAACCCGTGAAAAACAGGCTCGACATCACCTGTGTGATCCTCGCTCACTGAGTGCCTGGGCTCCAAATGCTGTGTAAAGAGTGGGACAGAACTTTGTGAGTTCATATTACCTGCGCCAGAGGCCTATCTGCGGCTGGTAAAGTGTGAAGCTCATATAATTTTTATTCATAATATCTGAATCGAAGTCTCTATGTTATTAGTCATGGTTTCGCCACAGAAAATCAAAGAGGCCATTCACATCCACTCGACCTGAGACAGGGCATGTGATCTCCCCCCCAAACTACGACCGCTTACTATCACATGACTCCACATTTAAAGGAGAAATCTGTTATATATTTTATGATATTATAAATCATCAGAGACCAAGGAAACATGTTAAGATGAAGTACTCGCTTCTCTGACGACAACACTACAGTGTCCCCCTTTCAAATTTTTAGCCTAATCCAGGCCGGAACAACTGTTTTTGTACGCTTGTTTCATGGTAATTAGAGTTCAAATTAATGCCGAATGCTTGCCTGAATGAGTTAGTGTCTGTTTATGAGTCGTAAGAAAGCATTAATAATCTTGTAGAAGACGTTTATGTTTATAACGGGTGAATTGAGCACTAATGGAGCCTGGCAGGCGGTGAGACAGGCAGCCGCATACCTCACAGTCCAGAGTGTGTATTTTCAGAGCAGTGGGTTTTTGTTTTCAAGATAATGGGCTTAACTTTACATTGACAGACAGCTGACACTTATAAACAGCTGATCAGCTTACAGTGTAGCACTCATTGTCGCTTGTATTTATCACTTTGCGATGATGCGCTTGTCTTGCACTCCTGCAGTGTTCCTGCACCCTGCCTGAGCTTACCAGAGTCTGGGGAGGAGGGAGGGAGGGAAACAGCTCGGTTCAACCATAGATCGTATGTTAAGTAGGATTTCAACCCATTTAATATACAGTTTATGGCTCCAACTCATTATTGGGACTGCGGTACCCATATTTGCATGCGCAGTTGCTACATGTCGCTCCTTTAAGTCATGTGATGACATGTGAGGAAGGCTGATAGAGATGTCACAATACAGTACCAGTGAAACAATTCTCAATACCAAATAGGATGGAAAACAAGAACTATAATAAAATTCAGCTGTTGTTATTTTTCTTTGTCCACCGAATTAAAAAGTTTTCCGAGTTTCTCAGACTGAGGGGGATGTTTACTAAGTCTGATGCGAATCACTGTCAGGGGAGCATGTTGCCATGTCTGCTATATAATGGAATGGAACCCAGAGTGCAAGCAATCGTTTAAATGTACTGGCATGTTGACAGGCCAAGGCAAAGTTCTTCCATATGTCTTTAGACTGTTTTTCTTTTTGACAAGTCGAGGCGGGGCTGTCGCTGCAGCTGTACTTGTTGCCGTCTTCAATGTGTTGTTGTGTGCTGGTAGATGTTCTTCTTCCTTTGGCATTTAACAGCAGATTATGACACTAGTAGGCTTATACACTGTGCCTGTAAAGTTTGGAAGAACCGCATCACCTATAGCTACGTTACTTTAGAAAAATTAGTACTGTCACGTTTTCAGAGTCTTTACGTTGTCTTCTGACATCGCTAAGGGCTGCAACAGCATGAAATCAATGAAATTTGATCATAAGAATAGTTGGTAACAAGTTTCATTATTGATTGTTGGGTTGGGTTGTTACATTATGACAGAAAAAATCTGTTGGACCAAATTCATGTAAGTGCTTCTCCAGTTGTAGCATCAGAATACCAAAAACTGTGGGCAATTACCTCAATCAAACTACTTAAAAGTTTGCATAAATGGCTCGAGAAAGTCTGTGAGGGAGTCCTCAAGCCCTTTCTGATTTCACAGTGGGACAGCCCTGAGCTTTTGCAGATTAGGCCTAATCGGGAATGTGTGTCAAAGTCTGAGTTCACACGGTGGTCAGTGGGTAGGGGACAGATGGGCAGAAAAGAGACAAAAATAGAGATTCAGTTTTGCTTTCAGCTGCTCGGACAAACAGCTGCAACGTGACAAGTTACGACATGCAGAATGGTAC
>JAJHUR010115783.1:5115-25454 GCA_027495735.1 Lutjanus campechanus | reverse complement strand
CACGGATAAAATGTTAAAAAAAAGAACACAAAGCAAACGCAAAATGTCTCCATCTGCTTGTGTGGTGTAATCCAAGTGTCCGCGAGCCGCGACATTAAAAATTAACTGCAAAAGACGCCATTTACGCCATGTTTTTAGCAGAAATGTCAACTGTAGCATGTAGCTGGTAGGATGTAAACATGGCGTCGATCTCCTGCATGGGCGTCCATTAAGATATATACAAAGTCTCGCAAGATCAACGCCATGTTTACATCCTACCAACTACATGGGGGGTGGGGTGGGGTGGGGGTGGGGGTACATAGTGAGCGGCTTATTCTGGAAAAGTGGAGTATCGCTTTAATGTATCACATATCGATCACGTTGATCTGCCTAATTCTCTGCATTTCGCCAATAGAGGTCATCACTAATTGATACCACTTTTGTGTTTTGCGTCAACTATGAAGCTTGAGCCGAAAGGCGATTAAATTAGCCTAGCATTAAAACTGCATATAAGCCTGGTTCAGCTCATGTATTAACACGTTGTACCTTGTTTGTTTAACCCGTTCACAAACCGAAATGTAAGTTGTGCTTTTAGGGTGTGCTGCTACTGCTGCTTTATGCGCTGCAACTATTTCCTTCTTTCTTTATCTATTTAACTGTCCATCCAGCTGCATTTCATTATTATTATGATAATTAAAGACTGTAGATAAGCAAATGTACATAGTGAGTAGGAGTGAAAAGGTCAGAGCCTCTGCGCCAGTCTCTAACTGTGTTCTGCTGCTGAAATAAACATTCGAAAACGTGAGTTGTCTGACTGAAATCCACTCTGTTATGCCAAGACCCAGAGAGATCACTGCATTTCTTGTGTATAGATTAAACAAAGGAGATATTGCATATTAATTAGTGAGCTGTAGAGGTTCTGAATGGTGTAATGAACTTTGGAAAGAGCCAGGCTAGCTGTTGCTGTGCTAAGCTAAACTAAACTAACAGCCCACTGGCTCCTGGCTTCATATTGATCTCCTTATTTCACTCTGGGAAAGGAAGGAGATGAGTACATTTCTCTAAATGTTGACTACTAAATTACTAAAACTATTCTTTCTCCTTCTTCCTTCCTTAGATGCAGATACTCGACAAGTTCCCAATTGAGGGAGGGCAGAAAGACCCAAAGAAGAGGATCATCCCATTTCTCCCAGGTAATAGCCTGCACCAGAGCTCCAGTTATCTGAACAGCCTTCCATATTAATAATGTATGGCTGGCACTAGCGCAGCATCAATATGAGCTGGTTACTGATGCCTGCCTGTGCTGCATGTGTGTGTCTGTGTGTGTATGTATGTATAGATGTGTGTGTGTGTGTGTTACCGTGTTACTGCTGACAAGGCATTATCTGTGACTTTCAAATCTCGGCTGTGTTTGCATGCCTATATGTCTGTGTGAGTTTTTGTGTTTTGGACATTTTTGGATCAGTTTGAGTTTTGTGTGTTCCTAACTGAGGGTGTGATTATGCATGCATTTAATCATTTGATTACATGTATACACAGTGTGTGTGTGTCTCCCAGTATTGATTGGAGTCATGCCACACATGCTCGTCTGTCTTGCTGTAAATCGTCGCCTGACATTCAGGCTCATGGCGACCTACAGTACAGCGTGGCAGTGATTGATTGCGGTGTTTGTGGCAGTTCAGTGTCCGGGGCAGAGGGGCTGACAGTGATTCTGCTAATCACACTGTTGTCTTGTGTGTGTCTGTGTACACCTATATGTTTGTCATGCAGATTTCTGTAGATTAATTTGCGCTCAGGGAGGAAAATGCTCCTGTCTATTTATGCAGTTTATTTTATTAAATGCTCTGTTTAAGCCCTGTGGCAAACACATGGTCCCAGCATCCACTCTACTGTTAATGCTCTTTATCTCCCCTCAAGCCCTCCTCCCCCTCCTTTGAGTATTTCTCTCTCTTGCTGACAAACAAAACCAATTTGGAAACTAACCGAACATCCACCTACCTCTTATCTATGAAACCAGTGGCGCCAGATATAAACACAATTGACTGCCTGCATTAGTTTGAGGACGTTTGTTTCAGGATAAACTCCTCTGTCCGTGCTTTGTGACACTTATGGAATTTAATAAACTGCAGGACAATATTTTTCAGATAAAGGTGGACTATTAACAAAACTTTTGCTGTACACATATAATTTTGCTTGATTAGTGTAGGGCTGGGTATTGATCCTCACTATTTGTTTTGGTACCAATCATCACAGAGTAATGAAGAATGTCATACGAAAGGCTGGCTGGCAACACCTGTTCAGATTCTTTTTTGATCAGATGGTTCTTAATTTAAAAGAAAATCTTTTGGATTAGGCCTGTTTAGAGCTTTGACTAATGATTATTTTCATTATTGTTTAATCTACTGATTATTTACCAAGTAACCAACCAAGTATTAATCATTTTATCCATGAAATGTAAAAAAAAGTGAAAAAAAAGTGAATCTTCAAATTTCTTTTATCCAGCCAAAAGTCAAAAACCTGACAACTCTTCATTTACTATCATAAATGACAAAGAAAAGCAGCAAATTCTTACATTTAAGAAGCTGGAACCAGCAAATGTTTGACTTTTTTGCTTGAAAAATGACTGAAACGATTAATTGATTATCAAAATAGTTGGCAACTACGTTTATTTTGATTGACTAACTAGTTAATTGCCCAATGGCTGGAGCTCTAGCTTTATTAGATGAAAAAAAGGTTTTCTCAATTATTTTGGTATCTGTAATAAAACTTAAGCAGTACTATTGAAAGTTTTAAATAGAGTTGAAATAACAGAAAAATATTTGATCATCTCATTAAGCAAAATGTCCAAAATATTGAATGAAAAATTTTGTTTGCTGGTTTTCTTTGAATTCAGCTGAATATCTCAGGTTTTGGACTGTTGGTTCAAAACAAGCAGTCTGAAAATGACAACTTGGGCTTCATGAAATTAAATTCATGACTGTCAGTTTTCACTGTATCTTGAAATTTTATACACCAAATAATTAATCAATTACTTGAGAAAACAATTGTTAATGAATTAATTGTAATAATCAATAATGGAAATTAAGGTCAAAACCCAAATGTGAAAACTCCTTTGGTTCTTTTTGACAGTTGCCACCCCAATAAAACTACAACATTTACTCAAAATTATCCGACTTGTCACAAAGCCCTGATGGTGGTTAAAAGAGAATATTTTTGCATGAATTGTCAATCATTAACCACAAATATGTCAAAAAAATCATTACATTTATTCTTGGTTATGTTGCATAATTGCAGTGCCTTAAATTGTATCTACAAATGAGCTGATTATGCAAGAAACACTACACTCGTGAAACAGGATGCAGTGTATACATTGTGATTGTGCGGTCGGGGTCTTTGGTGGTCTGACTTTAATGGGATAAGAGGCGGGCCTACAATTGCATGACCCATGTGCGTATAAATCCTATTTGTTATTTGGAAAGCTTTGTCAGAAGCAGAGCAGAGGTCATGGAATCCATAGGGGGACAGCTGGGGCCTTGAGTGTGGGACTGAGATTGCTTTGGCCATGAAGGATTACCAGCGTTTATTACTGACATCTCCTGGTCGGCCAGGGTATTACAAGAACAAATGTCAGGACTACAAAATCAGCTTTAAATTGTTGGACTGTATGCATGTATCAGATGTTTACCTCTCCTCTGCGTATGTTATCTCCTCACTTTTCCTGTTTTTCTCTGTTTCCTTTTTCTCTGTTTTTTTTTTTTTTAATCTGTTTTTCTCCTTTTCTTCCCCTCCAGGCAAAATCCTTTTCCGGAGGAGTCATGTGCGAGATGTGGCCATGAAGCGGCTGCGTTTCATCGACGACTACTGCAGGGTAAAGAGACCACGCTTATTGTCCACATCCTTCAGCTGACTCTGGGGAATGTCTCCCAGCCTGTGAGAGGTCAAAGGTCATGGCCCATACTGTCCTTTCACATGCTTTAAATATGGGACAAGAGACATAAGTTTACAGAACATTCACGTTGTGGTAGAGCTGTGTATGTGAGCTATTCCGAGACATCTGAAGAGTCTCTAATGTGCTCTGACACTACAAGTTTTCTAAAGCTATAAAGGCCTCGGCTTGTTGGGGAAATGTTGTGATCTTTTGCTACCACAGTTAAAGGATTATTTTTATGTGTGCCTCAGTCGGAGGAGTGGGGCGACCTAGTTGTGCATCAAACTTCTCAGTCACTGCACTGTATGAAACCGACTTTGAGCTCTTTCCATTATTTCAAAGTCTCACTCAGTAACGACCTTATCCCCTCATTTGATGCCCTCAGGAAAAGAGGTTCTCTTCCAAATTAGCGTCTCCTTCCCAAAAGGAGAAAGAGACCTTGAAAAACTTTGGTCATTCTCTAATTCAAGAGAGACTGGCCTTATCACTTCCGTTCCTTTCTCCTATTAGTTTTTTTTTGATTTATCCCGGATTCAGATCCTTTCCTCTCTCATGCCCTCCCCACTTCCTTCCTTCCTTCCTCTTGGCACGACGCCACACCAGCAGTAGAGTGAGGGTGCATTAAAGGCTGACTTCTGTATTTGTCAACCTGGACCATATTTTCCCATGTTTTTGTGTTCGAGAAGAGCGTGTTTTGTCACTGACAGGCTCAGATTGTTATTCTAAGTGTCTGTCAGCATTGTAGAAAGGATCGCTTGCACACCTACAATACAAAGAACATGCAACT
This sequence comes from Lutjanus campechanus, assembly GCA_027495735.1. NCBI lineage: Eukaryota > Metazoa > Chordata > Actinopteri > Lutjaniformes > Lutjanidae > Lutjanus > Lutjanus campechanus. The sequence continues at coordinate 20,760 of JAJHUR010115783.1, read as the reverse complement.
TGGAGATGCATGTAGAAGTGCACTTGTTTCAACTCATTCTTTTCATGTGTCTTCTGAGAATTAAATAAATAATTATAGTATTTGCTAAATATACTTTGTGGCTTATCCCCCAGGGAATAAAAAAAACAAGTGTGCCTGGAATAAAATACAAATAAAAATAAAAACAATGAAATAAATAAATGTAAGAAAAAAGGTGACTAGAGATCTTGCATTTGGCAATATTAGAGATGACCATCTTTCAGCTGTAATATCGCTGTGATTTTCTCCATGTGATATAGACCCTTTTTACCTTGTCTCTCTATACCATTATGTTTCGGAGCAGCGGATTCAACCTGGGAGCTGTTAGCATTGTCTCTGCTGTTGAGAGCAGAGTTCTCAATAAATCAATCAGATCCCTATCTGCCATATTATTAAGATGATTTTGGTGAGTTTTATTTTGCTACTGTTGAATTTGAATAAAGATGACAATATTGAAATTACAGCTGTTTCTGGCTAAATAAAACAGATCTTACTTTTTAAAAGAGGTCTTTCTCTCAGTGATCCTTTCCATAATATTGTCCGATACTTATGAATAACAACTGTCAGTAGCAAAAATAAACACTTTTAGAGGACATACGTTGACAGTGTGTAGTTGCCCAGAGGGACTACTGTGATGGTTTTGTTCGACTTGGTTTGACTTGGTTCATCAGACTTGCATCTCTATTACAGCAGGGCTACCCGCTTGAAGGTGTGTCTTTTAACTGAAGAGCTCGAGTTGAATGGCTGTAAAACAGCAAACACACTTAATTTCCTATAACCTTTTCGCAGTAAAAGTCCTATGGTATTTTGTCATTCATCACTTTTATTATGAAGCAGAAAATTGGAAATGTTAAATTTTCATCAGCTGTAACTTCACATTACATCTGTATGCCTGAACAGTAAAATAAAGCAGATACCTAAACTTGAAAACAGCTTGGAGACGGGTCAGTTGCACTTTGGACCCACTCCAGAGAAGGTCCATCTTGGGTGCGACTCAGCACAGCTCGATGTGTTACAAGCAGTAATGGAAATGCAAATTAGTGCACCATGGCGACCAAAAGTGACAATGGAAAAGCCCCAGTTGTAGCTTGTTTTTACTCCTGCTATCTGCAGCTCTGTACCTCAATACCGGACTAAGTTTAAAAATTGCTGTCCTCATTTGTCACATGGAAAACAGGATCCAGGTTAGAAAATACAGAAGTAACCCTTTAATGAAATTTATGTTTGTCTGTATATAGTCAATTAGTGACCAGTATTTCTGGCCTGCATTAAGAAAGGTTAGCCACAGTGTCAGCTCAGTAATTGGGACTAAAGGAAGTTTGAAAACCAAAAGCAATTTCATACATATGAAATGAATCTGATCCTCAGCTCAGCACAGGCAAAGGCTTCCTCATTACCCAAATAACCTGAAGCGCTCTAATGTTTACAGTTGCCATAGTGAGCCTGTTTTTTGGCTCATTGCTAGAGTGTGCCGCACTGTTTACTTCCTACATCCTGTTTATGAGGCAAACAACAGAGAGGAAGAGTAATTACCCAGTGTTCTCAGAGGGTCTGCTCTCCAGAGATTGTGGGACGCTGAGTCCAGCCAGCGGTGGGTGCACAGTGAGATACGGCCTCTTCAGTCCCAACCACATGGCTCTTTCAATAATATAGGATCCAATGAATGAAATATGAAGGGAGCTCAAACTGTGCCGATTTAAATGGAAACCCTGTGCTATACTTCTGTCATCGCATATCTTCTCAGTCCAGCACCCCGGTACTGTACATGAGTTGTACATTTGGTGGGAGGCAGCCAGATCATTAAATATAGATGGTTAGTCAGACATACGATCCTCTCTTTGACTGTAGTGTGGCTTTGTGAATGAACATACATAGAGAGAACAGTAGAGGAAGGATAACCCTTTGTATAACCTTGTAATCATGCACACTGAGATGTAATTATTTTCCAAAAATGACAAAAGTCTGTATCTAATTTCGATTATTTTGACTAATATTGCTTATTGTAATAGGATTTATGATATTAGGAGTAATGCATTTTGCATTTAACACATATTCCGCCTGCGATTTGAAAATTGGTGTAGGCCATATTGCGATTTCGATAAAATTTTGATTAATTGTCTCAGCACTATCTAGCATGCACCCTGGCTATTCAGAGGCAGAGACTAGACTGTTTTAAATGATCGGCTCGGATTCACCGAAGTCCCACAATAACACAAACAAATTAATCAATCTAGGCAGCGAGAGCCTATCAGCTGTTCAGTGTGTTAAAATGACTTTTTTATCAAAGGAGTCTGGTGGGTTTGGAGAGAGTGATATTTGGCTTATATAATGGTGGTTTCCATTATATAAGGCTATGTGACAGCAAGGTAAAACAGTGAAAATACTCTAAATATAGCAAAAACTGATATCGCTTTTTATAAGTTGCTAAAATGCTACTGTAGGTAATAAACTGACTGTGGATAAGAACCTCATACACACGCACTTCAAATAATCTGAACTACCCCTTCAAAGCCGCATGGCCTCTTTGGGGCAGTGGAACAACCTGTAAAATCATTGACATGTTATCACTTTGTACATTTGTTATGGCCAATATGCTTGCAAACAATTGGATATTCAGCAGACGTGGAGCAACATTAGCATTCACTCTGAGTTTGTGGCTGCCTGATAAATGTAAATTCAGCGTTCACTTTCTTTTCAGCTTTGTTTTGGAGTGCAAACTATTTTTCTCCTTGGCTTTAGTGGCTTTCTTTACCAATAAGTTAACTTTGTCTGGTTTTTGGGTGCTGCGCAGATAGCAGATAGCAGATAGCATACAGTGGGTTTATCAGAGGTTCTTCTCTGAAAAGAGCTGTCTTCTGCATCTAGAAATGAGGTTGTTAAGAGCTGCAAAACAATGAACTTAAAGAGAGAAGGCCAAAAGGAGAACTGAAGAGTCTGTTAAAAAGTCTGTTTGCTTTTTCACTGTGAGTGACCCTTTCCAAATTACACACAGCTATTTGATCTATAGTCAAATGATTGTCAAAAATATTGAAATTCTGCTATTGATATTGAAAATATCCTCTTTCCTCAGGCGCTGGTGCGACTCCCCCCTCAGATTTCTCAGAGTGAGGAGGTGCTGCGCTTCTTTGAGACAAAAGCTGAGGATATCAACCCTCCAGTGGAGTGAGTGTCACATACTTCACTGTTTATACAACCGGCAAACACATGTACACACACTGTATGTATCGACTAATCCCCCGTCTGATTTATTTCTTTAGCGACACCATCATTACTGTGGTGGTAAAGTCTGTGAATGTGTGGCTCATGGGTAATTATCTCCTCAACAAATAATGGTAACTGACTAACTTTACTAATTTATTTAACGTGTAAAAAAATATATATATAAAGGTGAGAAAGGGAAAAAAAAGCAAAACAGAAATAACCAAAAAGCAAACCTACAACAAATTCACACACAAGAAAAAAATTGATTTAAATGTCTGAAAAGGAGGATCATGACGTAAAGTACTTATCTGGTCCTGCCCCTTTTCTTGTGTGTTATACAGTAGATAAACATTTCAAGGATTTTAGCTGGAAAATAAAACTAGAAGTAAACACACTGTAGCTCACCAGGAGTTTTTGTGGTCCTGTTCCTCTCACTCTCAGTCAGGTCACCCAGTAATAATGTCTTTAAACACGGGGTTTGTACAAAGTCTTGAAAGTTTGGAAAGTACTTAATTTCAAGTGTTACGTTTTCAAGGTTAGAAGAATGCTTGATTTTATTATAGTCTTTGAAAAGTGCTTGGTTTTCAACATATTCTGGTGTTTTATCTACACAATCACTCCTGTTGTAAACCAAAAATCTTTTAATATTTGAAATGAAACGATCCCGTTATCAGTCATATCAGTCATTCATAGATAGACTCTGGACATTAGCAAGCATAAATAATCATGATCAATACATTCAACCAAAGTCAATACCTTCAAAGTGCTTGAAATGTGCTTGAATTTTACTCTTAAAAAGCTGTATGAACCCTGTAAACAACTGACTCAAGAGAATTGTGAGAGGGGGAATTGAATGCGTTTCTATCCTGCAATTGTGCCTTGTGGACACTAATCAACAAAAGTTGTATCATGTCACTTTAAACCCCAGCTCATACATTTTTTTCAGAGTTTATGAGCTTTGGACTTTACATAAACACACTTGCGATCCAATTTCTTGCATCAAAGTCATATGAAATACACAAATAATATAATAAACCTCTGAAATATGAAATTCTAAAACAGGAATCGTCTTTACTTTTGCAACCAGGAAATATGCAGAAACTCTGATTAGGTGTTTGGCTTTGTTTGAGATGAATTAAAAGTAAATGTATAGGCAAATAAATAAAAACTTCATGTAAACAAATTCGAATATACAGATGTCACAGTAATTGCAATGTCGAAAAAAAGCTACACTTTAATAAGTGTTTGCCTTTTTTGATTGTTACCAATGAAGCTTTGCCAGATATTTTCAAAAACTCCCAAATTTCCTTTATTAATATAAGTTAGCTCTTTCATAGCAACACGTGTTGATAGATCCCTAATATATTGATTCATGCTTGGTTTGTTCACGTTTTCCATTCTTATAGCTATTGATCTCCCAGTTTGTAAGAGACACAAGTCACTCATCTTTGTAATAAAAATCACATGGATAAATACGCAGGATGCACAACTTTTGCTGCTCAGTTTTGTTGGCTCATGAAAAGACATCTTGTTGTCAATGAAATACTGGACTCAAGTTGGATTCAAAATTAACCGTAGTTTCAAATACACTTTGATGCCTGTGTCAGCATGTAGCAGGTGCTGCAAGATCTCTTTGGCAAAAGCTGCACAAAAACAGAGAAAAAATTCAAATTCTTTACATAAATTACAGCATAATTTATGTGCGATACCACCACAGTAATAATGGCTTGTTTACTTTTGCCTACCATGCTGGATTAGTCTGTACAGACACAGATGAATGCCCACACAGATGCACACAATTGCATACAGTATGTAAACTTACTCACACTAATTACACACACAACATGCAAACATGATATTGGCGATGAATTACATCACTTTTGTTGGCTGATAATTGCTCAGATGTTGTTGACACACCTGTGCATAATGTTATGAATTTCAGCATCTTCTTGCTCATCGTTGTTTCGTCTCGAAAATACCGCATGATTGTACCGTGGCTAAGCTCATTACCTCTCTGTCTGCTACCACTTTCTACTCTATTCCCAAATCAGCCTTTTCTCTCTGAGTTCGTTAAAACCTCCTACCAGGCCAGGCTGACGGGAGGGGGGGTATAGAGAGTTGATGGATGTGAGAGTGGGAGGAGGAGAATGACTTGTTTCATAGCAGGAGATAGCCCCTTTGGGTAGTTTTTAATTAGAGAACACGGTCTCCTCTCCAAACCTCAAATGCCAGTATCGCACTATTCATTTGTAATGTGTTCCTGTATGCACCGAGACAGCTGCACCCGAGGCGCTGCAACCGAGTACTCTTGTTAGACCCAGGCAATGTCTTTTTTTGTATTTTAATTACTTTTCTCAGTATTCGCCTCTCCTCTCCTCTCATCTCCTCTCCTCTCCTCTCCTCTCCTCTCCTCTCCTCTCCTCTCCTCTCCTCTCCTCTCCTCTCCTCTGCTGTCAATCTGTACTTTAGAGTTTTGTCCTCTCTTGGAGGAGAGGAAAGAAGTGAAGCAGGCATGATTTAGTGACCTCTGCCTGCCTGTATTTTTCAGCGCAGCAGTGTAATGGTTTATCTCTCCACATCTCTTCCTCCCTCCTGTAATGCTTTGTATCTAACTTTGACTCATAAATTAAAGCATGTTTAATTGACACGACAGCTCAAGGTTACAAACACCAACGCCAACGCAATCATTCTTTGATCAACAGTTTTCGTTTCCTCACTGCCCACACTGCTTTCCATCTTGCCTGAGTTCTCATCTCTCTTTTGCGGTCTCTCTGTCACTCCTCTTGCCTCTCATTTGACTTATGCCCTTCATCGCTTCCAATACTTTTTTCTTTCTCTCTATGAGTCTCTCTTCCTTCTCCCACCCCTTTTCTCTGTCCTGTATATGCCAGTGTATTTTGGTGCATATAGAATTGTCATTAACCTTCTTGTAAGGAGTTAGGAGGTGAAACCATACGTGTGTACACTCAGTGCTCACCACATGCAGTCTGTTAACCTCCGTCTGTGATCCACACTGTTGTGCGCAGGCTAATTTTAGATATTTAATTTCCTCCACTGAAAGTAAACAGATGTTTACACAGGAGTTGCGTATCATAGAGGTTCGCTAAGTTCACAAAGATCATTCAAAGATACCACCAGAGAAGTTCACCACATGGCCTTGAGTGATAAAAGACACAGTCAAACTGTCCTAAAGGAGGCAGGTAGAGGGAGAAAAAGAAAGGCACGAGGATTGACCGTTGAGGAACTCCACAGGTCAGAGGACCACCATCACATACTTTGTCACCAAGCAATGCAGAGAACCTGTGATTAGATACACAGGAACCAGATATCCAAACCCCCAACTACCAACAATCAGTGCTTGAGTTAAGAAGCACTTAAATACAGACAAACTAAAGTGCAACTTAACGTCAAGTGAATTTATCAAAAGATACATTTTTACAAATTCCAAAAATAACTAAGCATCAAGAGTTTGATTATACTCAAAGCTTGTGGTCCTGGGTAAGACGTAACACCCAAACATTTTACAGGATAAAAACAAATTTGCATCCCTGCTGCTTGTCTTTTAAATTTTAACAAAACTATACATATTTCTTTCCCTGTTTTGACAATTATGAATTCAAAGTAAATAAATACATTTTACCTTTTAAAAGAAGTAGGAAAAGAGGAACAAAAACATCCAGTCTCAAAGCACAGCTTTCATTGCATTCCATCATCAATACATCTGGGATAGTGTGGCAGACATTTAAAGCACGCTTTGATCAGTTACTTTAAGAAAAACAAAAATCAGATGCCTCTTGTTTTGGGGGCACACACTGTAACAAGTCATAGTATTATATTTTCTTCCTGAGTTGTTGTTGTGTGCAGTTTAAAGATACGATCATATGCAGGTAGAAACATGCTTGTATACAAACCAACACTATAGAAACAAAAAGAAAAACAAGTATACTGAGGTAAGAATAATCTTTTCAGCTCCTCCTGAATATGAAGAAAGCACTGCCCGCTCTCTGTTAAAAAAAAAAGAAAAAGTTAATGGTTAGTAAGACGTCATGATCTGGAGGACTTGACGTGTGTCTGGGCTAAATTGGATAGGCTCCTTCCAATCTCTGCTCATAATGCACCTGCTTGATGAAAATGAATCATGAGGGAGTGTGTTCAGGAAAGAGATTGGCCATTGTTTAAAGTCATGATTGGAGAGTGTGTGTTAGTAGTGTGTGGGCTTTTTAAGGTTTGTGTACAAACATGTACACACATGTGTTCTGAGTGCTGTAGAGAGGATATGAAACCCGGAGAAGGACTGCTGAGAATAAAGTGAATCCATCACGGCTTGTGTGTGTGTTTGAGTGTGTGTCCTCTCAGCTCATCTATTATATCCCAGTGATATTAACTTATTGCCATACATCTCCTCTGTTTGCACTTTATGTCTTTATATGTGTGACTTTATGCAGGGTTTTGTATGTTGTTAGCCTGGGAACCAGATGGATCTGCGAGCTCATGTTTCATCTCGCCACCTGCCCGTTCAGACAGATTTCTGCCTGTTCTTGATCCCTTTGGGCCAAACCGTTTATTCAGTATAGGGTAGGTTTGATGTGACGACTGACAGAGGAGCATCCAGATTTGAAACATCACGTCACATGTACAAGAGCAACACATCAGGCTCATGAAACTCAGTCATACTAGGCAGCACTGATCATGTTTTCAGAAACACAGTTAAGTGTACTTTTTAGCTGTAATTTGAGAAAGTTTGCAAGCAGGCTGCCATGTTTTTCCTACTTCAAAACAGACCAAGCAAACAAAGTCACATGTATTTTGTTCCTCTGATTGGTTGTAGGTCTGTATCCAATTGGCAGAGGCATTGTGGTCTGCACCTATAGAGAACACCCCTTAGAAATCAAAAATGAACTAAGAGATACCAGTAGGATTGAGCTGGTGGATGATGCCAAAAGTGCCTTAGGACTGATGACTGTGTATTTGAGGAAGTGTCAGCAAGAGAGTCCAAAACTGAAGGCTGGGTTTAGTGTAATTATCACCTTGTGACTGATTTACTACAGAAAAACAGCATAAGGTACTGCCCATTTCCATCATTAGTATCCAACATACATATATATAAAAGTATAAAAGAAAGTATATAAAAACAATATCAAAAATATAGCAGTGTTTCACTATGGACAACATCATACCAATTTTGTAGCCATTGCCCTTCTCTAGATCCCAGGCTGATTTGCATTTGTGTATTTGTCTTGTGATGCCACGCTAGAGTGTCGTAGGACCATCCTGATAAAGTTTTCAACATTGATACTTGATTGAAGGGTTCTGATTTCAATATCAGTTCTAAAGTTTAAAATACCTTAAAATCACAGATTTATTTGGAATCTGCATTTTTCATTGGTTGGGAAGACAAAACACTACTGGTTTGAGTGGCTGTCTAATTACTGTTGACAACTGTTGATGAAATATGTGTCTGCAGACACTTGAAATAACTAATTACTAGTCTAGTGTTGATGTTGACTCTTAGCCTTCTTACTTTTGCCCACCTTATTTTTCATGAGCTACTTGATGCAAATACTGCAGGTCCTGATTCCAAACTGTCAAGTTAATAAGGTTAAATTATTGATATGATATGATATGAAAGTTTAACTGTGTGATTCATTGACATAGCTGACGTCATCGATTGATTGATCGATGCCATTACGAAAATACATTGATTTGCATATTGTGCGTCGTTGAACTGCTGCGCCCTGTCAGGGCACGGATTCACCCGCAGTACAAACTGCAGACAGCAAGCCTTGCCACAATAATCTAAAGTGTTGGAGTATTTCAGACAGAGATGCAACAGTTTGGCTCTCTAACTTCACAAACTGGACATGACTTGTCACAGCAGGACAAACTGCTCCGCACGAGCGCTGGAAGTGAAGCACCAAGGGACCTGTCCTCCTCCTGCAGCTGCAGCAGCAGCAGCATCATCCTGTTTACTTTCTGTCAGCACCCAAACATGATTATCAACACATGGAACATGTTTCTGTTTGTAGAAGTCACTTAAGATAGATTTTGTAGAAGTTTCTTCATCACCCCCGTGTTAAAAGTGATATCTGCGCCGCTGCTGTTAACTTTACACCATGCATCATCTAACAGTGTTATTTTGCTGTTTTGTACTTTCTGTTATTTATCAGCCACATGAGTCAGAAATGGCTAAAACTAATGTTACAGACGGCCTGTAATTCATTTCAGTTGGCAGAGGAGTAACGAAAAGTATTTTCTTTTTCCACACTGATGCAAAAATGTACTGCCAGTGATCATCTTACCTGACTCCAATGATGAAATAACTCCACATCATAACCAGTTTAAGTTTTAAGGCAAAATACTGATTGTCCAGGTCAGTGAAGAGTTGACAGTGATTAGTTGTTAGATAACATTCATCACAGCTCCTTTTGAATTTGAGGTCCAGTATTGTTCTGATTGAATAGGGTGGAAATTAGGCTAATTTTAAAATATGCCACTACTATCATTATTCTAACGTGTCTGTTTTTCTGGATTATGATTGAATACAATATTTAAACATTTATGAGACAAGATTTTGATATATATTTAGGTAAATTAATTGTTATATAATTGAATAATAAAAAATATTGTTAGATATATTAATAACTAGTACTTATGGTAATAGATTGAATGATTAGTTGCAAAATAATCAATAGATTAATCGTTTAAAAAATAATCATTAAAAGTACATTTAAATTAACTTATAAAGTTCAATTCTTCAATTCAAAAACTCATTTTAGTTTCACATTTGTTTTTGTTTTTTTGTGGTTTTTTTTTTACAAAATGACAAAATAGACAAAATTATCATAAACACATTGTGCAAATATGAGGTCACAAGTAGCTGTAATAGATCAACAAAAGCACAAATTATCCTTAAAAGTCTGTCACATAATTTGTCAGCTGTTTTCAGCTGGAAACAGTCTTCATACACTAGAAGTGCTCAATGCTGGGCCTTTGTTTTCACACTTCAGACATTCTTGCTGCTTGTTAACTTTTTAAAGTTCATTAAAGGTGCCAAAAGGTGTTGATGTATGTTGTTGATGTGTTGTGTTAGCCCGCATAATGGGGCATAATTTTGATGAGTTGACATAATTTGTTAGGAAGCGCTAATTAGGTAGAAGCAAAAGCAGTTATTTAGACACTAAATAAAAACATGATTGCAACCACTGCCTTTTGACAAATTGAAGTACATCTTCCTGTTGAATGCTGATAACTCTAGTGTGTGCCCGCTTTAGATCATCGGAGCGCTGCGCTGCCCTCACAGCTGAGTTCCACCTTTTTCGCTTTATCAACATTATGTTTATTGACAGTTAGAAAACTGATTTTTCGTGATGCATCTAAGAATTGAGTATTTTCCCCACCCCTGCTATCTCTTCAGATCCCAGGGCTGGAGAAAGGTCTAGCTCTACTCACAATGGTTCTGCTATAGGGGAAAAATGTTCTGGCTTGATTTTATTTCTTTAAAACCATAATCATAACTTTGGCTGGCGTGTAGGCCAAGGAGCAGCGACATTGCCCCTGCCAAATAGTGTTGGGGGGGAAACTTGTTTTTGGTGGAAAAGGTAACAGGTACTAGCTTGTTTAAGTTTGTGCCATTAGCGACCCATGTGCTAATTTGCTGTTTTTAGCTTGTTGGTTGCTAGCTCGGAAGTCGTTGTTGTTTCCTGCGAGAAAAAAGCAGATAAAGGATGCCGTGTGCGGACTGAAACAAGTGACCAATTGTAGGTTTATGCCCGCAATGTAATTGTTATTGGGTGAGTCAGACTAACATTTTCCCAGCCAAAGTTGCTGTGAGAAGTATGTCAGCCAGTTAAAAAGAAGCAGGATGACGTTTTTATTTAGATAATTTTGTTTTTGACATTATATTTTGTGGTTTTTATGGTGGAAACACTACTGCGTTTATCCACAAGGGCCTACAACAAAAGTTCCTTTTAGTAGCTTTAAGGCAGTATATTCTGTCAGTTGACTTGCTTTTACTCTTACTTGCTTTCTCTCCTCCTTCAATTTTTCTCCTTCCTTTTTTCTCACTTATTTCCTCTCTCTTCCCATCTTACACTAATCCTCTCCATTGTCCAGTTATGAAGCATCCTTCCTTCTTTCCCACCTCCGTTTTTTCTCCTCCCAGCCATCAGTCCATTTCACTCCGTCTTCAGCGAGCAGGAGACGGACAGACTCACTCAACCTTAATGGATAAGCTGCTCTACTCCCCTCGCTATTAGGATCAATAGCACTCACTGGAGATCGTGCAGCACAACACGAGCAGCGCGCGGCACCGGCATACAAGGGGTTTGAGTGTGTTCAGTGTGGTGAGGAGTGGTCAGCTGAGCATGCGGCCTGTGGGAGGTCTTTTGTGTGTGTACATGTATGTGCTCTCATCTGTGAGCATTTATCGATCTGAAAATGAGCAGTCTCACACTTCATACAATTAGATTTCAAAACGTTTGGGTTCAAAGAGACACAGCAACTGGAGAATAGCTGAGTGCTTTTTTCAGGACTAAATTGCTTGTTGTACACTGCGTCTTTGTTGTTGTCAGGTGATATCAGCGCACCTCCCGTCTGTCTACGCCCTTCCACAGTCCCGACTCTATTTATTTCTCTCGCCACCATCTTACATGGATGCACCCGTTCACCCACTCACCCACCCGATTTGGTGTCTGACTCACTAGTGCTCTCATCCTCGCACACTTACTCACAGGGTGTTGTCAAGATGGGGTTCAGCCTGCTACAGTAATAGCTTTTGCAGAGCCAGACTGTACATGAGCGTGATGAATCGAGCGGGCCCAGACAGCTGTAGCTACCAGGGTGATGAAATGTGTGCACTGCATCACTTCCTGGAAGGGGAGGAAGGAGATGAAGAGGATGGAGGGGAATCCCTGGGGAGGTGAGGAGGTGAGGAACAGGGGGAGTGCAAGGTCAATGGTGCAGCGGTCATCCGCGGATATGTCTGACAAGATTTAAAAATTATCAATATATGAGGTAGCGGATGCAATATATTGGCATTCAGGTTAAGGCAAGGTATACAATCTGACCTTTGCACCATTTTTATGACCGGATCGAACTGTGATGTCTGATTTTTTATACTGCCTCCATCAGATCTTGTTAAAGGAGTCATGCTTTGACAATAGCCGGCACCTCTCCTACTCTACCATGTAAGATTGAATTTTCTGACTATGATCTGATTAGAAAAAGGAGCCATGTGCCTCGCAGTGCAGCGCAGGAATCAATCCCATCAATCAAGGCTCAGAAAGCACACAGACCCTGAGCAGATCCCACCATCAGCTACAGTTTCCTCTCCTCTCCACCTGTGTGTGAGAGATGCCGACCCCCTTCTGTGGAGCGGAGCACTGCAGCCTGGTGGGAAGCGAGTCTCCGAGCTGATGTCACTCTCGTGCAATCAGTGGCTCCTTTTTGAAGCCGAGTGCCCTTGATGTTTAATGTATTTTGAATGGACCTTTGGGTGGATCTCTCGTCTTTTTGTTTGCTTTTTGATGCATTGAAATGTCCTGCAGAATAAAAACTACAAAAACATGGATATCTCTCTCCTGTGGTGAAAAAGCCTGATATCAAAGGACAGATTTTATCATAACAGCATCTGGACATTTTTCTGTGTCAAAACATGTACATCTCTATAGTTGTAGACATTTTAGGCACATGTGTACTATAGCCAGTGCAAGTCTCCAACAGAGAAGCTTCTATTTGGCACTACACCCTCTCAGTCTGGGTATTTTGGCAGCTAAAAGGAGTCATGCAAAGAATCTGGATGGGTAGTAACAGGATTATGGGGGTAGAATATGAGGAAAATGTTATGCTGTGGTCATTTTAAAAAAAAATCTTTTTTCTTTTTTAGATCTTGTCATGCCTCTTGAAGCACTTTTTGTGCTGCTGTCCTTCCACTGCATTTCAGAGTGAACAGTCTAGAGCAGGGCAATATCACCTAAGGGTATAAGAAAACATTGATATATACCCGAGTATCACAAGTAAAGTTTTATGATACTGCATCCATTCTTAAAACACTGTGTCCTGATATTGTGATATGTGCAATGGTTTGTAGCAGTGGCTCATTTTATGTTGCGTTTAAACCCCTGACAGCGAGATAGCAGTGTTGTTTTCTGTCTTCACACTTCTGATTGCTTTCAAAGGAAACTTTTCATGCATATAGTGGTGTATCGACACCTCAGTGTATTGCCATGTATTTGTGACATGTATTGTATCACCAGATTTTTGCAAATACACAGCCCTAGTGTTCAGATAGCATCATAGTTTGAACGATAGGGGCACTGACCAAGCTGCTGCACTTCACACATTGGGAGAGAAAGAGCTGATTCAGCTGCTGGTAAACACAACTAAAAAACTCTGTTTAGCTCGTGAGGAGCTGGAACAGTTATTTTCTGTCAAACTGCAGCTCATACCTAACGTTCACTGTTATATTCATGGTTTACTGCTGACATGACTTCAAGCACACCTGCCTCCCTGAATGCAGACACACTCTGTCTTACTCAACACACTGCCCGTTGGGCTGCAATACTCTGCTATTTTGCAACATTATTTATAGTAAGTTTAGTTCTGTCCTGACATGACTAAAATGTCATGTCAGTCTTTGTTGTGTACCAGCTCTTTGACATTTGCACCTGTCCCCAGCAGCATTTCTCCAACATTTGAGTCATTTTGTTCATCTGAATTACTAGTTTACTAGCATGGTTAAGTACATCGCTTAAAACTGTGGAAAAATATTAAACCTAAACTAACTAAACTGAAACTAAATTTAAAACTAGGTGGAAAAATGCAGACTTGACTTACTTAACACTGACTGACAGTGTATTTTGGCCCATAGCATTAGATAACTTTGTTGTACTGAGTGGGAAAGTGGCAGCCTTTGTGAAGGACTGAATTAACCTGACATTAATATGACTAATATTGGGTTGGTCAGAGTAGAGGTTCTCAATTTTTTTTCTCAACCAAGGACCCCTTACAAGATAAAATATACTGGAGACCCCCTCATGTTGGTCCTTTGGAATAATTTGATGCAGCGTATTGTTTGTAGTAATTTGACAGAACGACACAAAAAAATATAATAGAAAGATATAATATTAGACTTGTCTTAAAAATATTTGTAATATGTCAACAAAGAATACCCGATTTAAAATAGACCTTGTGAAAAACATAAAAAGATCACTAATAGGCCCAGGCTTTTACTAGAATAATAGAGAGAGCTACTTTCCACCAGTTATAGCTGAGTGGGTGAGTTCTGCTTGACTGACAGGAGGAAGATTTATGTATATATAGTATCATGATATTTTAAAGTTATATTATGTAACATTTTGTGCATTAAATTGTCGGGAAACACAAGACCTACGTTTTATATTTTGTTGAGCTGTGTACTTAGATTATCCTAAATATTTTCAACAATTTTCAAACAGAGACAAATCCATTGTTCATTGAAGGTAACAGTGAATTTCCTAGCTGGCCACTAGCTGCTATAACTTCAAAACACAGGCTACGAGACTGAAGAAGAAAGTTGGCAAACATGACTAAGCATAACGTGAATAAAACTTAAAATGTGACTTTGTCTATGAACATGATTTCTGCCTGAGTCATGTCAGATAGATTTTCATCTGCTATGGTGGATGTTTAAAAGTGAAAAGAAAAAAAAAATCCCATGATCCCATGCAAGCTACATTTTTTTGTTATTGTTTTAATGTGAGAGAGCACCCTAATGGCAGAATTTATATATTGTGAGTTTAAATTAATTAATCTGAAAACTTTTCATGGACGCTGTGACAGAGTGCCAGGGACCCATCTCCGAGAACCACTGGGTTAGAGAGTCAAAATGAAGACTGCTGAATTTGTCCCCTATCCCTTTCATCAGACTCACATTAGGAACGGACCTCTTTCACAGCCATTACGGACAGGCGGGAAAATTCCAGATACCAATAACCATTTCATATGTACACATGGGCATATGATTGGGAACCACTGCTTGAGGTAGTTCACTACATTTCCACCAGACTACTCGCACCATAGTAAGAAGTCCCAGCTTTCAGTTATCTCTCATTGTCTTCTCCAGGAACAGTCCACATGGTGGCGTACTTTACAATACAAACAGCCACAAATGGAGTTCTCTGCGCCCTCAAGTGCTGTTTCCATGTCAGCCACTGGTCCAATCTCTTGTCCACTCACAAACCTCCCCAGGGCTTCCCTTCCTCTATAAATGTATCCACTGTCTGGCCAGCTTCTCAAGAATTTCTCTGAGCCTTTTTCTGTCTTTCTTTCTGTATTTATGTCCATTTTGGCCCCCTGCTCTTCCTGTGTGAGATCTATTTCCACTGGATGGAATTTCTCGCCTCTCCAAAGCTTACTAGACCCCCCCCCCCCCCCCCCCCCCCCCTCCTA
>JAJHUR010115781.1:0-42661 GCA_027495735.1 Lutjanus campechanus | reverse complement strand
TATAGAAATGGGCAACATGACAGGTCATAAATCCTGCCTCCATAATGTTAATAGGTTATACAACATGGGCCAAACTAAAACATCAAAGTACACATCAAATAACTTTTTTCCAAAGTTGGTTTCTATCATTTTAGGTAGTTCTTATCATGATTATGTTTGTTCAAGTGTTCATTTTTGTGATCAGTTTGGCTTCAGTTTTGTACGGTGGAAGGAGATGGGGATGCAGCGCCCATCTTTCATTTATTTAAATGGTATTCCCCCACAGTTTCTTCTAATATACTGTCATCTTCTAATTCTCTCATCTTGTCTCTTCAGTGTTCCCTTAGATTCTCGTAGCCCGGCGCTTAATTGTTTGACATATTGGTTATTAGTTTTCTTGTCTGTCAGTTAGCCTAGCTTAGCATAAAGACTGGAAGCAGGGGAAAACATTTAGTCTGGCTCTGTCTAGAGGTTAAAAAATCACCCTAACAATGCCGGTAACGCTCATTAATTAACACATTATATCTAGTTGGTTTAAGTTCAGGAAAACATCACAGTTTGGGTTACAATAAGTATATCACGCGATGCAAGTAAAGCTATGTAACTTAAAACCTTAAAATGGAAAGTGGTGACATTTGGTTTCCTGTGGGACATGATCCCTGGCATCCTGGGTGAAAGTCGTGTTTTGTTTTTTTCAGTTCTATACTTTGTATACCTGTCGCATCTTCTCAGTCTCTTCCCCTCCCTCTTTCCCTGTCTCTTTCCAGGTGCACTGACCAAGGTGAAAGACTGTCCAAAGCAGGAAGGTGAGCTCCACAACCGCTGCAACATCATTTCCTGCGCCACGCTGGCAGAGATCCAGCATTTCCACCGCACACGTGTACGGGACTTCCGCTCGCAGATGCAGCACCACCTCCGTCAGCAGATCAGCTTCTTCCAGAAGATCACCGCCAAGCTGGAGGACGTGCTTCAGAGATATGACGATGAATAGGAAGGAAGATGGAGAGAAAACAAGTTGGATTATAAAAGCCTTGAGGAAATGGTGGGAGACTTGAAGAGGGGAGCAGATAGGGATGATTGATGGCTTCTTCCATCTTATCATCCTTAAAGAGAGAAAACTATTTGATGTGATGGCTCCTGGACCTGGAACAAGTGTTGGAAGAAATATACCACTCTTTTAAAAAAAATATAGGCCACTGGACTTTGGAATGACAACTTCTTGGATTATCTGGACGGCTCTGATGAATGTACCAGTAACAGGGATTTTGCTGACGCCCCAGGCACATCCTGCAACTCAGCGGGACTGCAACGATATTAAAACCAGCTGCTCTTAATATGACGGGGCTGCCTCTCGATTCCCGGTTTCAGGGTCATGTGATCTCTGTATGCCTCCACTGCCTCAGCACTTCATGGAAACTCTCCATCCGGGAACACGGTAACTCAACAGAAACGTAGAGATGAAACTCCCCAAATCACTTAAACTGGATGTTTTAATGATTGTAAGACAGGACTTAATGACTTTAATTATCTCTATATGTGTCTGTTTTTACTTGAATGACCTGTTCAGTATTGTTTTAATGGGACATGACAGCATGAAAGAGGCAAAGTGGGCACAATGTACTCCGTTGAATCAGTTTAGTAGTTTTGTTACAGCTTGAAATTTGATGTCTAACATCTCACACAACTCAGATGCTGTCACGTCTTTACTACATTATAATTTGGAGCCCTGTGTTCTGCATTTTAGTGTGTGTTGCCAGACCTAAAACAATAATTTATCTCAGACTGGTTTTATTTTTAGTTCTTTTTCTTTGGGTTATGAAAAACCCAAAGTCCACATCAGTCAGGACATCAGGGGTTCAGGGTACAGACACTTCATCTTGGTGGAGGCCTCCTGGCATTAAAGCTTTGAAGCCAGATCTTCCAATTTAAAGCCACTGTGTGTTGACATTTTATGTGATTATAGCATATTTCAAGTTCTTCTGAGGGCATAGTTTTTTTATTGTAAAACAGATGGATAATCTTGGTGGAAATCTTGGCAGGGTCTATGTGTTTTGTTCAACCCACTCCTCTCTGCGCTTTTCCACCAAATTAGCTCTGGTTCCTGAGACAGTTCTGTTTAAGATTCATGGAACTATGGCATTATCAAGCCAACCAGCCCACGTTTTCACTGGATTTGTTAGGAACCATTGTAATCAAGGATAAGAACAATGCCCAACCTGTAGAATATGACAAGTCCACTTTGGTTCCCCAGGAACCTGCTATTTTTTTTATTTCCTGCTGGAAACCAACTCTTCTGGTTCTGAAACAATCTATTTTTGGTGGAAATGCTGCAAACGGTTCAAAATTAGGTGTGTGAAATGGTACAGGGCTGGTTCCATATTGGAAAAGCCATATTAATAAGGCCTTTTCCCACCAAATTAGCTCTGGTTCTTGAAATTGTTCTGTTCAAGATTCATGCTATCTATTCATATTAGATTGTTAGATAAGATTCATGTTATCTAACAATCCAGCCTGCATTTCCACCTATTTTGAGTGGAACCATTGTAATCAAGGATCATCATAAACAGTGGAAGTTTGACCTGACCTAAGGAAAACTTGCTATTTTTTTGGTTCCAGCAGGGAACCAACATTTGGATTCAGTACCAATTTATTTTTGGTGGAAATGCTCCACATGGGTCAAAATTAGGTTTCTAACTGAAGTAGGGGCGAGTTCATGGTGGTGGAAAATCAAGGCTTATCAAGGCCCTTTTCCACCAAATTAGCTCTGGTTCTTGAACTGGATCAGTTCAACATTCTTGGAACCTTGGTGGTATCTGGTGAAATTATCCATGTTTCCACCAGTTTTTAGCGGAACCACTGTAATCAAGGATGTCATCGAGGATCTTGCACAATGCTGGGAACCAGCTTTTTACGGGAAATACCCAGAACGGTTCAAAATTAAGTGCTTGAACTGGAACAGGGCCAATGGAAAAGACCTCTTATCATAATATTTTGGTGCATAATATTTTTAGTTTTGCTGCAACCAAAAAAATAGCAGATTTTCCTTGGGAACTGAAGTGGGTTTGTCATGTTCTACAGGTCTTTGTGCATTGGGTAGCACCCTCTGTTGATGACATCGCTGATTACAATGGTTCCATTCAAAACTAGTGGAAGTGCAGGCCAGTTCATTAGAAAGCACCAGAGTTCCAATAATCTTGAACGTAAATGGTTCAAGAACCAGAACTAATATGATGGAAAAGAGTCATGATTGTCTCCGAGATTGGCTCAATGGTTTTTGCCTGTTTTGATATAACCACTACATATAGTGGCTTTAAGGACAGTTGCTCTTCTCGGTATGCTAACTAGCTACTCTAAAGCAGTCGTGTTAAACCAATGAGTGACCAAAATGAGCTCACAGAACTGTCTGTTGATGCTGGGTTAGAAAAATCTTTTCAATAAAAGTTAGAATCCGGGAGAGACCTTCAACAGACAACATCCTGTACTGATTTAATCAGAAACATGTAACGATGAAACTGTTTCTTAACACTTTTAATGTAACATGACGAAACAGCATTTCATTAAATAAATGAAAGTAGAATTTTTTTCAATCATACATCTGTACTGTTGTCTGTTTCCATAAAAACTTATAGTTTCACTTGATCCGTTCTGTTTCTTTCAATTGCTGCTGTGATGAATAGTAACGTTTTCCTTGTGTTCAGAATATTCAGATATTTTGGTGTGATATGTGCGGTGCATTGTGAAGTGCAAAATACGACAACAGAGACGCTGAACTGAAGTCGTATAACAAGCAATAATGAGGAAGAATTTCACTTTCAAGACTTTAACAATCAGCGTCCTCAGTTCTGTGCTGTTAAAAGAAAAGCGGAAGGAGGTGAAGGAGGAACACACTGGTAAACAAGCCCCTGCCCCAACTTTTTTAGAATGTGTTGCAGGCGTTAAATTCAGAATGAATGTGTGTTTACAAAAAAACAATAATATAATAACAATAATACTTTGTACTGTATTCAACAGAATATAGGTTGGACATAATTTGCAAATTATTGTACTCTGTTTTTATTATCTTACACAAAGTCCCAACTTTTTGGAACTTGGGGTATATTAAAAAAAAAGTATTCTGTGTATTTTCAGTGCAAAGTTTTCCCGAAGAGAAGCATGTTATCACTTGTTTTCCTTGTGGCGGCAGCAGCAGTCCAGTCCCTGATATCTGACACCAGAGTTCACAGACTGTAGGTCAGGTTACTGCAGCCGCAGGCTCTTCATTATTTAGACCTGCCTCTTTCTCCTCTCCTCCATGTTTTCATTTTCTCCTTTACTGGATTTTGATGATAATTTCAAATCGGTCAGTCAACATTTTCAGTTTATAATTAAGATATTTATATCTTCCCTTTCATACAAGAAACAAAGCTCTCTTGGTCTTCTGCTCTATGCTGCACTTAATTCACACAGCGGCAGTACCTGTTTGTCAGGCTGGTCATGGGGTAATTTGAAACATTTACATACACACAAATTCATATGGGTCAATACACATCTGGACTTCATATAACAAAATATGTCTCTACCTGAAGGCTAAAGCTTGTTACAGCCTTTGTTGTCTTTGATTCTCGAACAGCTCTGCTGGCTGAGGCCTACTTTTGCAAGTTACATAAAACCTAAAAGGGGTTTATGTAATTACCACACATTTGTCAAGTCTTTGTAATTTTTTTGTGTTCTCACCTTTTAAAATGTGCATCCACCTTGTCAGCAGATGGACAGTCAGTCTGTTTATCATTAGCAGAGAGAAAAAAAAACATTGCACAAAAGGAAGATCACGAGAGCAATGATTAATTCTGACCCTCTTTCTTAGTTAGTGCAACTTTGACTGTTGCACTTGCACTTATGTGTTTGAGTGTTAACACAGAGAGGTCGTTAAGAAATATCTTTTATTAAAAATAAATCTTTCACAGTGCATGGCAAACAGAGGCTTGCATACAGTTAATGTGGCAAAAATGTTGAAGTAGCTACTTCTTTGTCAATACTGTATGGAGAATGAGAAACAGTTATAGCTCATTGCTTTGAGCTGTTGTAAAATCAGATAAAGGAAACATAAAAGTGCAGAACAGTGAATGACACCTGTGCCTGTGCATGAGGGTTGAATATATCTATAAAAATAGTTTGCATGCATGGACTTGGAAGCTTATAGTACAACTATAATCGACCACAGCTGACATACATGGTTTTGAAGAAGTAACACATCAACAGTTACAACTTTAGGTGAGGGGTGTCAACTACCAGTTACACCACAAACTCATATGTGAGCTACCTTAAAAATCAGCTACATTAAATCTATTTTTACAGTAAATGCTTCACTAAGTTTATGTTTTGCTTACTTGTTCAGCAACAGTACTGAAAATATAATACTATATTCATCACAACCACAGAAGGAATCAGTCAGATTGAAAAATTGTGTCTAACTAATACTTTTCATGCTCATGTGAAGCCATTACAGTCAAGTTTTGTAAAAACTGGAAAATACATTGAAAGGACAATGACAAACAGCTGCCTAAGCAGTAATAATGGACTCTGTTTACTTTGAATAGTACCTCACACCTCGTACGGTAGCTAGGTAGTCTTACAGTTTTTTCAGTACATAGTTACTACAACAAAGATGTGTTCAGTTCAAGTTGGTTCAGTGAAATGACTTAAATATAATGGCATTCATACGAAAGCTCTGAGAGGCATGTGAGAAAAAAAAATTCTGCTGATGCATTTTCTAAGTCATATCTAATGTTTTTTGTTTGTTTTTTTCTCTCCTGGGTTTATGATTAAAGAACAGGTGGAAACAAAGGTTTTGAATAATCTTTCTAACTGCCTTGAGATATTTTAATATTTTAATATAATATAATATTAATATTTATCTGTGAAACAGGTGAAAAAAGTTTTGACACAATCATTTTTCAAGTTACTTTTTTCAATTATAGGTGATTGATTGTCAGGTGTTTCTTGATTGTTTTTTTGTTTGTTTGTTTTTGTGTTGCCCCATGTTCTAAACAGGACTAAAGGCATTTTTTTAATTCGTCCATGCACATCTAAACACCAGGTATACAGGTATATATATATATAACATGTTTACATATACATATATTGTGTGTTAACAAGTTTTGTAACACTACTGATTAAGAATAAGCATCACACTAAATTTCAATATTCAACAAACAACATCTAATCTAACCAAAATCACCTGCCAAAACTTTTATTCCTGTTTTCAGTATAGATGTATAATAGGACCTACATAGGGCATTGCCACTCAGCCTTGCTTCCAGTTCTGCACAGTGACCACTCGCAGTTTTGCAGCAAAAAAATTCCCCTGCAGCCTAAAAAGCATTTTCCCCATAAACCACCGTTACAAAAGAGACGTCTTTAGAAATGTCAATACGTCCTGCAAACAGGGTCAAAGATGATTGACTTGACTATGATTATTTTTTTTCCATTGGTTTTATATTTGTAAACTTTCCCTGAGCTGAGAAAAGTGATTTAAAAATCTGCGACCACAATGTGAATTCTGTGGACCGAGTGGGAACTCGTAGGCAGGGTCACCGGGAGAAACACTATTGTGCATTTTCAGCAGTGAGCTGTATACCGCAAAAATAAACCTAGAAGCTAGAAAACTGTCTGTGGTTTTTACAGATAAAAAATTCTGATGACAACTTAGAAAAATAATTCTGACAGAAGTTTTTTCCCTACCTGCCAAACAAACAAACAAACAAACAAACAATTAAGGAACTTAGAAAGATTATCCTGGTGAAGCCATTTTTTCACCTGTTCTGAAGTCATAAACAAGTGAGAAAAAAACAATCGACAGTAGATCACACTTTAGATCACCAGAATTCTTTTCTCTCTTGCCTCTCAGATCTTCTGTACATTAATATATTTCCTACAAAAAAAAGGAACAATTTCTTCAACAAATGTGCATACTTTGTTCTCTTTTTAAAAGGTTCGTAGCAGGTCAGTTGTGCCTTAGATAGCTGTCCTCTGGAGAGTATGTACATGCCATTTATACCCTTCATACCCCAAACACACCTCTAAGGCACAGTTTGTCTTTGGATAACTTCTATCAAACCCAGTACTGGTTGTCTTTAAGAGTCGGAGTAGGGGACTTAGATCTTACTGAGCTCTTGAATCCTGCAGTAACAGCTGCATCACCACAAATTGCTTCATCTCTTTCACTACTTTTACCACCTCTAATATTGCCATCCCCACCTGCTCCATCAGTTTCAATTGGTCCCCAGAAAGTCATCCCAGGGGCAAGACTCCTCCTCCTGGGATTTATGGGTACTCTGGGTGAAGTAGGGCAGCTTCTAGGCCCCAGCGGAGTGACCACCACAGAGGGCATCGCCACGCTCTGCTCCGCCCGGCCGAGGTACGGGCTGCCCTCAGCGGGTAACGCCACTGCAGCGAGCTGCTGGAGGAGGCGCAGCCGGGCCTGTTTCTCCTTACGGCGGCGGAACACCAGAATCAAAACCACAAGGATGATGATTAGAAGCAAACAGGCAAGCAGCGGCAGGATGATGAGGAGAGGGTCGGAGGCCGGGCGAGGGAGGACCTCAACGTGAATTGGGTGGGTGTCAGGAGGGATCACCGGACCGTGTTTGTCTGAGATAGAAGGAGGGTGAGGTTGTGGGGCATGACCATGACCTCCTCCTGCTCCCTCTGCATTGCTCCCTGGTCTTCCCCCATGACTGCGGGTGTGGTTACCCCAGCGGCCGTGAGGCCTCATCCTGTGCTGTGTCCTGTTGTGGTTCTTATGTGACAAAATGTGGGGTGGCAAGCCCGCCCCGTGCGTCGTGGTTCCCCCTCGTCCACCTCCTCTTCCTCCTCCGGCAGCAGTCCTGTTATGTGCCGGAAGACGGGCTGTTGTGTGTTCCCGACTTACACCGTCTGCTTTAGTTGGAAAACTCAGAACATGATGCATCTGATGGTGGGGGAAGATGGTAAAGTGAAGCTCGCCCTTTGCTGGTTGAACGGTTCCAGCCTTCAGCAGGAAAATGAAAGAGTCATTGAGGGGTGTGGCAGGGGTGTGTCCTCGAGCTGTTGTGAGTAATGATTTGTTATTAAGGAGCTGGTTGTTGCTGTCACTGAGAGTCTCCTCAATGGCGACCCGGCCTTGCATCACATCTCTGAACGTAAATGACTTCAGGACCTCTGATGCTCGGTTAGGATCAATGGTTATCTGCATACATGCACACACAGACACAGCAGAAGAGACAGTGAACTGAAATTAGATGAGTACAACATCAGAGGTACAACAGACTTGAAGCTTTCAACCAGAGAGACGAGTGAAATACTGCTTTTCTGTCTGGTATTGTCTTACTCTTTAAAGATTGTAACTTTAAAACAAGCGAGTCAGAGTTATTTACAAGCTTACTCATTTCGCTAAAATGGTCCCGTTCAGGCCAAATAGGCTTCAGGTGTCTGTGTGTTAAACTGAAAGTAATGCAGGACAGACAGCTAGAGCACACAAGAAGTAAAAAAACAAACTAAAAGATCAGACAGTGTTTAGCTTGTTTCACCATATTTACGAGAGATTACTGATAACCTTTTGCCAAAGCATGCTATAGGTTTTTAGACACGTAAGACTTGAAACTTGCTTGAGACACATAACCTACCACCATAGTCATGATCTCAGCTTTATTGTGTTTTTTGTCAATGTCACATTGTCTTCATGTGGTAATGCAGCTGACAGGAAGAGAACAAATCTAAATGTTGTGGGGAAGCTCCAGCTCACAAAACTTGAGTGGAACCTTCTGGACAGCATCCTGTAGTTGGCAAAAGCAGCTAACTCACAAGTCTCAGATGTTTCCCACAAGCACTTGAATACAGTTTTGTATCATGCTCAAGGCATCTGGCTCAAGGCATCAGCTCAGTTGGTAGAGCGTGCACCCTTGCGGCCCTTTGCTGCTACTATCCCCCCACTCTCTTCCCCTTTCCTGACCTCCAAAAAAGGGGTGAGGAGCTTAACACTGTAAATAAGTTCAAGTGTCATGGGGCCAACTGGACTCTACAAACATCTCTGACCTTTAATGCTGCCAGTCTCTGTTTTTGTTGCTTAATTAGCATTCTTGCTAATTTCTTGTGGTATGTTTACCTCTTGATTTTTTACACTGATGTTCACTAACATGCACTATCCCAATTACATAAAGTAAATAAACTTTCAATGAACAGCTTTACCTTGACTAGTTTTCCATGTTTTGGTGGAGACAGAACCTCAAAGACCGGGTCAGCTCGGCTGATTCTCGCCAGCTCCGAAGCATCGATCATGGCTTTCCCCAGTTTCACAGCAATCCCACTGGGCACTCTTACTGGCTCCCTCAGGTAGACCAGAGGCCGCACAGTTACGTTCACCGTCTGTGCTGTGATATTTCCATAGTCAACACCATGGGACGAGGCTGACACTGACACTTGGAAGCTGTCCTCTGATTCACTGAGATCCGTCATGTGGTAGACAACACGGCCAAACTGCAGCTCCTCATGGCTAAAGGTCATGACTTCGCGGTCGTTAATAGCAATGCGTCCGTGGCGAGGGTGCGTGGTGACTGTGTAGGTGATGTTGGCTGGGCTGCGACTGTTGGTTTGAGCTGCAAGCTGGTTGGTTGTGAAGACCACAGCAGTCCTGCCTTGAACCAATGACAGGCCTGTGTTGTTCACCATGGACACAGAGGGCTTTATCACCTCCAAACTGAAGAGTTTGTAGAGTGGACGATGATGACCGTCAGTTACATTGAAGTAGAAGACACCTGTTGAGGGCTCACCCTGGCAGAGGGAAGACAGGGAGGAAGCATGAAACAAACAGAGGAGAAATAATAATAATAACAAAGACAGAAAAGTTAAGTTTGAAGAAAAAAAGACATACTGATGAATTAAATATCTCAAGACTGAAAAGAAGGGAAATCAATGGCTACAAGAAACTCAAGATACTCAAGAAAAATACAGCCTGTGACTGACAGATTGACTTTGAGACGCTGCATCCACAGGTCACATTCTAAAACACAGAAACTATTTGTAAAGGTGAAGACCAAACTGTATTTTGGTAAACACTTGATTTGAAAGGAAGTACATAAGACTGACATAACACTTTCCATGAATAGGAGGAGGTAGGAGTGTTTAGGCATGTTTATGACTGTTGCCATTAAGTGATATTCGGTTAATTACATGATTTTCTATCCGAAATTGGCATTTTGTCTTTTGTCGTCACAACTTATCTTATCAAGATATCTCAAACAATGTCACCTTTGCATTAAAAATTACATATTTGACTGAATGACACTTAATAACAAGAGTTATAAACATTCGAGAAGATACCTTAATATTCCTGACAGGTGACATGTTATTGTTATGGCAGTATTATGTCATGCACAACCCTTTAAATAAAACATTATCATATTTTGTAGCTTAAACTACAATGGACACTGATACAGAGGAGGATAAAAAAACTGAATTTAAAACCCCAGATTTGTTGGACTTGAGTATTTCTGTCATTGGTGCCCCCCAGTGGTAGTATCAATACACAGTGTGGTAGACAGCAGTGCATGCACATTTTTCTACAAGCAAAAACGTTTGTCTCCACATGCTGTTATACAGTTCTACATCTCATGGACATCCATAATGCACATTTACTAAAAAGAACTGGAGTACTACGGTCTTCTTCAGCAGACTGACTCTTCACCTGCTGTATGAAGTGCAGCCGGCCATGGTTGACGTCATACTGGGTGAAGGAGGTAACTGTTTCTGGTCTTTCCCCCAGTGTCAGGTAGCCATTGTTGGGCTTACTGATCACAAGGTAGTGCAGTTCCTCTGGAGGGGTGTCATGATCCTCAACCTGGACACACAGAGTGACAGGATTGTATTTTAAGACTCTAAAGACTCCCTAAGTCCCACCCCTTTTTGCTTTGTGCTCCAATAACAGCATAGCAAGCTTGGTACACAGACTGCTGGCACAAATCAGCCTTCAAGACTTTCTGTCAGACAGCCCTTCTTTTAAAAAGCCCTCTGTAACCATGACATATATGTAATCACATCTTAAATTAGCTAGGCAAAATGCTGGTTACCTAGCTAGCTAACAATTGATGTAGATGAGCTAGCTAGTTAGTAAGTCTGTTGCTAACATTGCCTATCTGATGTAACTGGCTAGGTAATGATTTATGTCAATGAGCTAGCCAGTTTTACATATCCCAACATCTTTTAACCATCTTCAAAATTTGGCTTTCTTTTCAACATGGACAAGAGTAGCAGATAGCTTATACAGTACAGGAGACAGGACAGGGAAAAGTTCACAGAGGTTTTGCTGGGTACCAAGCTTGCTAAACTTGATATTAGAGAACAGAGGAAAAAGGGGCAGGACTCAGGAAGGGTCAATTGAGCATTCCCAACAACAGCTACATCAGCTCTTATAACAATGGCCCACCTGCAGATTGTCTGGTCCAAGTACGACTCTTTCTCCAACCACAACCTTCATACTCGGGGCTCTGCTCCTGATGAGGGGCGGCTGGTCATTGACCGGTGTCACTGTGATGTTGAACTTCTCTGTCACCGCCAGGCTGTCTTTGACATGGTGATGAGAAGCCGTGTCTAATGATGAAAGGGAGGATGATGAGGCGGAATAGAGAGGGGAAAAGGAGGAGGAATCAGCAGAAAAAGCAGACAAGGAAGGTGAGGGGGAGGAAGAGGAGGAGAGATCCAAAGGGGCCACCCAGGCCCGAAAAGTGAAGCTGTCACTTGTGGTCTCTGAGTCGTCATGGATGTACGTGATACCGAACTTGTTTAGGGTGACCTGGGAGAAATCAGGTTGATTCCTGAGAAAAAGACAAATATTAAAAAAGTTGTACTTATTATTAAATTCATGTTTGTAAGGTTGTCTTTCAAACAAATGTTCAATGTTCAAAATTTCTTCACTTAGTTGTCCACTATAGCATTTTTTTCTTAGTAGAGTTTTGAATGTTTTTGTTGTGAATTTTCAACAACTTTCAACAATTACAAAATCTGATATGTGCAGGCTCGATTACACTGTGTTAAAATGATACATTTGTGGCTTGGATTTGTTATGACTCAGTTAGTTTTTTGTTCAGTTTATTTACTGAAACACCAAGAACCGAGCCAAGCACCTGGTGAGGTTGTGTCCTCGTATAGACAGAGTCCCATGGCGCGGCAGGGAAATTACACGGTACAGGATGTGGTGGTCTTTCCTTTCTGGCTCTGGGACTTTCCCAAGTAGATTGGAGGCATCAAGTTTAGATCTGTCAATCATCACCCTGCCTCCCTCAGCCACCACAGCACCTGGATGACAAATACAAAGTCGTTTGTATTCAGTTCAGTCGTCCCTCTTGAACTTATAATCTTCCTGGTACAAATGTTTATCCATCTGAAAGTATATATCTTGGCTTTATCCTTCCAGACTTCATCCTACTGGAGCTACTCAAAAATGTCAGACTGTTGCACAGTACCTGCATTGTTTAGCAGTCTGGTCCTGTGTTGAGGGTTGTCGTGATGTTCGTTGGCCTGGTAGGAGATTAAGATGGTGAAGGTGTGCGGAGGGAGGAAAGCAGGAGGGGAGGACACGGTGAAAGAAAAAGAGTCTGCAGCCGACCATCCCACTGACTCTGGCTTCTTTTGATCATACAAGATAACCCCATCATTCACCTGAGAGAAAGAGATGACAACATGTTGATTAATATACTCCAAAGACATAGAACAACATACACACAGACATGCACACATCCCTACCATGCTTTGTGTGAATGTGGTAATGTTTTGTGTAGAATTGTCGGGCATGCGTCGGACCAGGTGACCGAGTTTAGGAGGAGCGGTCACTGCAAACACCACAGAGTGGTTCCTTCTGATGTCGCTGACATCGTTGGTGACAACTTGAAGCTCCTGCTCAGAGATCGATGTCACTGAGCCTTTAAAGGTAGAAAAAACACAGTAGAAGAGAGGAAAAGATCAACAATAGAGAGGAGGCAGTGCATGATTCAGAGGTGGGACCAAGTCATGTTTTTGCAAGTTTTACCAGTAAGTCTAAAATCTTTGCGCACAAGACAAACAAATCCCAAATGAAGCCCTAAGTCCTAAAGTTTAAGTTTCGAGTCGTAAATAAGTCATAATGTAACAGTGATGTTCCTGCCTCACTTAGCTGTTAAGCCACCATAAGCTAAGCATTAGCTTGCTAACTATATTAACATTAGCCTCAACTTAAAGTTCTTTGTGCAATTTAAATTGTTGTAAGTTGTTGCTTCTCAGTCTGCAATTTTAGATTTTTTGTTTCTTTTTTTGTTGTTGTTGGCAACCACGCAAACAAAATTATCTTTGGTATTGTTTTTTTTCCTAGTGGAGCTCAGTAACATAACTCATAACATAATTAGTTCTTCATGGTTCCTGCAACTTGACTGGATGCTGTCGCATTGGTTCAAACAAAGTGGATCTGGGTAATTAAAGTGTCGACTTACTGAGAATGAACAAGTTAGTTGATTCAGGAAATGAAAGAAAGTTTATTTATTTGTAGCACTCTTTGTAATTAACAGTGTTTAATCTTTGGGTTTGGGAGAATTTTGAATTTTCAAGTCAAAAGGCTCAAATGCAAGTGAAGTCACAAGTCACTGGTGTTAGAGCCCAAGTTGATTTAAGAGTCTTTTTTGATTTTGTCAAGTCAAGTTGAGAAATCAAATTTGTGATTCGAGTCTGACTTGAGTCCAAGTCATGTGACACAAGTTCACACCTCTGGCAGCCACAGAAGTTCAGAAGGGCAATGAAATTAATGAATGAATAGGAAAGTGAGTGAGCTTTTGGTGACTTTTTCTTAAAATCATTTTAAATTTGATCATATAATTAAAAATGATTTGCTGTACTATTACAACAATGTCAATATTAAATGTCCCACACTTGTCTGTCTGTTAGAACAACAGCTTCACTTATGTAACCTTGATGAGAGAGACTGCTGATAAGTGGGCATGTTTACAAGTAAGAACGCTTGAATAAAGTGGAGAGTGGCACTATCAGCCTGGCACTGACTGGGCACAGAGGTGTTATAATATGTTTGTGTAGGCAGAAACATAATGTAGTGGGCTAATGCTCAGACTAGTGATGCCACCCAGTGCCATTGTTATATAACTGCACTACATTTGGAGAGCTTTCATTTTCAGATTTAATTTGATTAGTAATCATTACAAGTGGCATTTTCAAGTACTCATAGGAGGAATGAGCCTACAAACTATTAATCACTTTTATCAGAAAATATGAGGAAAAAATACATTTAATGATAATAAATTTTTTCCACTAATAATAATAAATCTTCTAATGACCCCGAACAGATCAACAGGCTGGTTTCACCACACACAGATACAATACTTGAGTGGAGAGATGCCTGCAAGAACCTCTTACCACCAGTGACCATACTTATGCTAACTTTGTGCAAGTCCGGAGTGTTGAACCAGGTTTTTTTAATTGTAAAACTCTACCTGGGTAGACCTCCAGTGGATGATTTCTCTGCAGGGTTAGGACCAGAGACTGGGCAGTTGTGCTGAAGATCTGGCGAGGGGCGAAGTTCACGCCATCATTGACCTGGAAGTGAAAGCCACCCGTCAACGCACCTACAGACAAACAGAGTCAACATCAAAAAAACAGAGGGTTATTCCTTCATTTATTTCAGACTTATATGTTGCTCTGAAAGTCTAGAAAAAAATACTACAAATAACAAAATATTCTCACCACTGTGCACAAACAGCAGCTGTCCGGTTTGTATATGATTTTGGGTGAAGTTCAGGATGTGTCTGGAGGGGGCGCTCTTCAGGGCCAGGTGACCGTTACTGGGTGGTGTGACAATGAACTCCAGCCCATCAGGTGGAGTGTCTGAGTCCTCTGCACTGAGATCATTTATGGTGATTTCTGTCACTGAACCCACCCACACCTGAGGAAACGTAAAGTTATTAACTTTAGCTATTAAAAGAATAATTTGACATTTTGCGTTTGCTTACTGAGAGTTAGCTGAGAAGATTGATACCACTCTCATTAAGCTAGTGCCAAAGGGCAATTAGGTTAGCTTGGCATAAAGACTGGAAACAGGGGAACAGCTAGTTTGCAAACTCTGCCTACCAGCACCTCTAAATTTTAAAATTAATATGTTATGTTCAGCTTGTTCAATCTGTACAAACATGTAGGAACAACAAGTTGTCTATCTATCTGTCTATCCCCACCTTCAGACCCTTGTTGGCTACAATAAGCGGAGTCTCATCATTGACAGGTGTGACGATGACTTGAACAGTGCAGGGCAGACTGTGCTTCCTGATTTCAGTCTGATTGGCCACAATGGTGAAGTTGTCTTCCTGTGTGTCACTGCCATCGTGGATGTAAGAGATGTACTCACGTTCCACCTGGATAGAAATGGACATAATCCATGTAGAGACTGATTCTAAAATGATCCTGATCAAATAAAGACTAGAGAAACAGCAACATAATTCCTTTCTCAATAAAATGCTTTAACAAATGTGCACTGCTTATGAACAAACCCTTACTGAATCAACCAAAACACCCTTTGCAGCTTAAATCTTCCTAAATATGATATTAAAAGGAGTCCAGACAAATTTCCAATCATGTCTTTTGTATATCTCTGTGTGTGTGCTTGTTCAAACCTCAGTGTGAGTGAAAGCAGTGATTGGCATCCCCGGGATCCGGCTGTGCTCCAAGTGTCCATGTCGCGGTGGAATGATGACCTGATACAGGAAGTTCATTCCTGAGAAGTGATGACTGGCGACGTTGATGATGTCAGAGGTCAGTGGCAGGGACGAGCCCTCATCAAGAGTCAAGTCAGACACCTACAGAATCAAGTCTCTTAGAAGTTAGGTAACTGATCAATTGATTCCTGAGGTCATGTAACATTTAGACATACAGAGCTTTCTATACCTGTAGAGGGAGCAGGATGGGTATGATATCAATCACCAGCTTGACAGGTCCAACCTTCGTGACCCCGTTGGTTGCCTCCAACAGAATAGAGTCGTTGGTGCTTCCTGCAGCCTGCTGATGGTAGATGATCAATCCCTGGTTAAGGTCCTCTTGTGTGAAGGAGTTAGTCGACTGCTCTCTGATGCCCTGCATGGAGGAGTTGTGATAAAGTAACTAAATGTGAAAAGGATCAGTTAAACCAACTGATCCTTTTCACATTAAAATTCAGTCTCGTGAGATCTTTTGTGGGCCTGGGTTTCCCTCCTAGACATGACCCATTAATTCTGGGTGCTGCTGTCCCAAAGTTATTAGCTTATTAACCTCCTAAGCTATTTAAAAGTTGGATGTAAAGTTACTTGATAGAAGTGCTGCTGTTCTCCGTTGTGCTTGTTGTTAGGGGTAAACCTCTGAAGGATGCCCAGGGTGGGAGGTCTCTGGACAGTAAAAACTATCTCTGAGGGCTGGCTGTCCTCATGAACCACCTGCCCAAACAAAACAGTACAATCTTAGCAAATAACACCTAAAGACGATATTGTTCGCATGTACTCTAGAAGAAACTTACCTCCAAGTGCTCCCTGCTTATGGAGACATTGTGTCCCTCTGCCACCACCACTGGACGGTTATTTATGACTGTTGGCGGCCTTTGGTGACTCTCCAGGTAGATTTTTATTGACACTCCGATGTCCAGATGTACCTCCCTCCTCCCTCTGTCCAGTCGCCCCTCTGTGGTCTTCTCTCTTGCTCTTGCTGTCACATTGAACCAATCTGACAGCTCATGGCTGCCGTCGTGGTAATACGCCAGGCGCTCTGCCAGCAAATCTCGCTGGGTAAATATTGTAATTGCGTCTGCTTCTGTTACAGTCTCACGATCTCCATCATTAAAGCAGAGCACACCATGTTTAGGTGGAAGGAAGACCTCAAATGTAACTTCCTGTGGGTCTCGGATGTCAAGGTTGCTGAAGACGCTGAGATTAGCAGAGGTCAAGGTTGTGCTGCCACCTCGCTGGACTGTGAGGCCTGTGTTGTTCTCAGCCTGAAGGTAAGGATCCTGGGCCATCACCTGCGAGACAGAAATTGATTATTTACAGCTGCATCACTAGGCTTTATTTTTACACAAATAACTATCACAACTTGAAAAATTAATGTTGATTTTTATACTGTATAATTCCTATTACGCATATGGCATGAATTACTCAGTTTATTATCTTTTCCTGTAAAATATAAATAAATAAAGCCATAAAATACAGAGAGTTCGAAGACGTTATAATCACCTCCAGCAGTGTTGAAACATAATGTTTCCCATCAGATACGAAAAGCACAAAACGCCCAAAACTCACTCCTCTGTGGATAAACAGCACCTTTTTCTGAGAGGAGAGAAAAGGGGAGATGATGACAAAAAAGGTAAAATTATAAGCAGGCATAGATTTACAGACTTAAGTACTCTTCAAGTGCAATAGACTACTGTATGCAGAGGTCAAAGGCAATTGGATTTGCTGTTTTAAAGTGACCGTGTTCTTAAACCCCCTCCCTCCACACCTTTCCACCATTAAAACTGACTCTTGAGTTTGGATGGTGGCGTCTTTTTTTGTAGTCTTTCAAAAACATAAAATACAAGAGCACGTGTGTGAGGAATGGATTAAACTTTGTCTTTATCTGCTCTGCTTGTAAACTGCGAATGTTAGCATGTCTGGCAAACTACCTGCAGAAACGTTACCTGCAGCCAAAACTTGTTAACTCATGGCTTATTCTCAGGGGTTAAATTGGGATTTCTCTTGTGGGGGTGTTGCGGTGGATGATGTGAGCTGCTTGGTGAAAGCTTGACAGTAACTAGCAACAGTAACTAAGATGGTAAGAAACTATGAAAGATGCAAGCTCAAACTCTTTTGTTTCATGCACAATAATCTGGACAGAATGTCCAAATTAGTGTACATCCTTACCCCATTTGTACCATTCATCACATTTATCCCTTTGTATTACAGCAAGCTTTTCACCCTGAATCCAAGAGTGGTCATCTGTAATAATCTGTGTAAGTATGTTTGCCCTTAGATTTTCTGAGAACTAGTTCACTCATCCAAGGGTCGTCATCAGGGAGGTTGTAAGACTTGTAAACCTATTTTTTGGATCAGGCAGATATTGAGGATCACTCAAGGTTGACTGCCATAACACAGAACCATCTGAAGACTAAAACAGCAAATCCACATACCTTTGACTTGGTGATTTTAAATATTCTACCGCCTGGATGATCATGAATGTTCACAGATAAATGGGTCCAACCTGCTCGAGGTCCCGTTGTGTGAATTCGTACAGCTTGTGGGTGGTGTCACTGGCCAGCACCAGCTCTCCCATGGGAATCCCCCTCCGTGTGTACACCAACCAACTGTCGTCAAAGTCTGAGTCATCGTCCCGGTAACGAAGGTCATTCAACGTCACCAACCTCTGTCCATCTCGGGCCACATGGAAAACTTTATCAACAACCCTGACAGGTCTCTGATCATTGACGAGCTGCACAGAAATATTAAAGGTGTGTTCGGCCGTGTTTCTGTCGTCTTTCTTGCTGGTGTGTTTGTGCGGTTTGTAAACTATGATTTGAAAAGTGAAGGAATCCTGTTTTGTCTCACTGTCATCATGACAATACATGATCCTCTCCTCAAGAATATCCTGATTTGTGAATGTCACAATGTTGTCATCAATGGAAGTTGAGTTGGAAAGGTTGATCCTCCTGATCTGGCCGTGCCTGGGGCTAACCGTGATGCTGTAGTGGACCTCCCGGTTACTTGCCGTGTGAGTGAACAGAATATCTTTGCTAATGACTTTGCTTCCTCCTTCCAGCATCGAAAGGCCTTTGTTTACAATGGTGATGGCGGAGGACTCGGCTCTGATGTTGATTCTGAAGTCGTAACTTGTTGAACTGGTGTGTATTGAAAACACCTGAAAGCTGAACGTGTCTCTTGCGTCATCGTTCAGCTTGTTGAGCAGCTCGTACTTCACCAAGCCATCTGTGATGTTCCTTTGACTGAAGGTTGAGTTCCTTTGTAGAACTGTGTCGTTTAGGAACAGCCTCCCTTTTTTCGGTACTGTTAGGAGCCTTAAGTAGAGGTCGCTCTCATTGAGTTTAACACCCTTAGAAATCACATGGAGGTCCTCAGGGCTGACCACAGCAGACTGAACACCGTTGAGCTCCATCTTGCTGCGCGTGACCTTGAAGTGGATCCAGCGAACCACAATGAGAAAAACAATCTCCTCGTAAGACTGGGAGCCGATGCTGATTTTACATTTGAAGTGATCGGTGATGTTGCTCTGAGTCTGGAGACCACGGTAAGTGCTGACGTATCGGATCCGTTCTTTTTCTAGAAGCTTCTGAGAGAATGAAGTTGTCAGTTTCCATTCGCCACTGGAGTGCAGCCGCTGGAGCTCACCATATTGTGGCAGCTCTGTAACATCATACTGGATTTCCACTGCCTGTTCAGCCACATTAACTTGTACTGCAAGGTGAAAGGGTGTGATAATGGAGGCCCCGCCTTGGTTTATCTCAAGTCCAGTGTTATTCACCAGTTTGTACTCGAGTGGCACTGCCATGATCCTCAGAACTACTGTGTTGCTCATCTGTGGAAAGGAGAGGGAACAAGAAAACACAAGAAGTGATGATAGGAGGTAAGACAAGACAAAGAGAGAGGAAACGAGGGAGGCAGCAGGGAATGAGGAGGTGAGAATGAAGAAATTAGATGAACAGGAGCAAATGGTTAATCAATTTTATGTCGATATAACATAATGGCAATGTGTGTGTGCAACAAAACTAAGTCTGCCCCCCTGAAAGTTGAAGATTCAAATCATCAGTCAGAGACCCCTCAGTCTACTCAGACTCTTCAAATTGAGCTGTTGTTTTGGGGGATTTTTTTGTCAGTTTACTTCGGGGGATTTTTTGGGCCACCAACGTTTTTTTTCTCCTGTAAAATCGTTCTACATTATCAAATTGTCCTCCCCACTTGGTGATTGACAAAATTACGATGCTGAGCTAACTGCTAAAGTCAATATGCCAGCATGCTCACAATGACAATGCTAACATACTGATGTTTACCATGTTCACCAATTTATATCATGCAATTGATCATTTGCACTACAAACGAAGTACAGCAAAGGCTGTTGGGAATGTCATCAAAAAACATTGACCTGTACTACTGCTCTTAATTTCATGAAAATCTGTCGAATACCTGTTGAGATATTTCTGTTGTGACCAAAGCCATCCGTAAAGCTGCTAGCATGGCAAACAATGTCCCAACCCTATAGCTCACATTCTTTATATTATAACTTATGGCTTTATTGCAAGCCAGTACTTTACTTACCTTCTGCCCGTCACTGACCCTGAGTGCCAACCTTGTGGTGGGGACCCCCATGTGGACAAAGCTGATCTTACCCTCCTCCAGATCATTCAGGGAGAACAAATTGATGGCCCTGGAAAGATAGTAATCTTGTTAAATTCCATATTCAGCTCTGTTCTGTTTCTTTCTCCGCTTGTTTGTGTGGCATTACAAAAAGTGGCTGGTGGTCAGGATTGGCTACAGAGTGGTCAGCCAAAGTAATCTATTTTTGACTACAACAAAAGGTTCTGGTTCTCTCAGGACTGAACCAGCACTGCCAGCAAAGGGCCACAAAAGCATCTATTTCATAATGTATTTTTGCAAAGAAGATTTTGTTTCATCTTGATTAGGACTTATTATTTTAACATTTTAACAACATGTGCTTGAATATATCTTTGAAACCTATCAACACCTTTTTCAGGCATATTTATTTTTCTTATATATACATTATATATACACATAGCCACTTCTCCACTTCTATGATTGGCTTAAAGAAGATTTGCAAGGCACTGTAAAGCTTCACAAGCCGTAGCACAAACCTGCCGGGGTAATCCTGGTGCTCAAGGTGTCCGGCCTCAGTGTTGAGGTTTCCCAGGGAGCTGAACACCAGTTCTGCAGCACTGCTGTCAGGGTCTGACACTCTCAGCACATCTGTTGTCAGCTGGCAACATTGTAGGTACATTAATTTTTATTTTATACTAAAATTTAAAAAATGGACATATACATGCAATATGGGCATCCTGCTGTACTTACCGGTCGTTTGGAATTCTCCACCAGAGTGAAAAGGTTTCCCTCCGGCAGGCTGAGTACCGGTGCATCATTAACAGGACTGATGCTAACTTCAAACCGGTGCAGGCGGTTGCCCTTCAGAAACAGAGGCAGCTCCTTCTTTTTGGTGGAGAAGACTGAAAACATGAAAAAGTCCTGCTGGGCCTCTGAACCACTGTGAACGTACATCACCCGGCCCTGCCACAGGTCCAGCATACTGAAAGTCCGGTCTGCCTCCTCTGCTCCTATTGTGATAGTCCTCTCCTGGCTCTCACCCAACATCCCATCAGGGTCTGGTCTGAGGTCCACCCGGAGCTGGCCATGGACAGGCTGCGCCTCAACACGGAACATCAACTGTGATGGATGAATGCCCAGTTTCCGAAAATCCAGATTCAACTGGAAGATATTGCAAACAGAAATAAAATTATACATCTGTGATATCATGTGAAAACTACCTAAATCCAGCTAATTTTTACGACATTCATGTATAGAGTGCTGCAGGGATGACGTATTTTTGTAGGTCAACCTGGAAGTTAGCCGCACCTCGATTGCTTCCACAAAAATCCAATGAAATTTTTGATTTCTGCAGAAAATAGGTACTGTAGCGAACAAAAAAGATACTTTTCTTCAGCAAGATAATCTTCTCAGATGAACACCACTTTTATGATTTTTGAAGTGTTGATGCTATCACCGAAGGTAAAAAATGTTAGGCTATCATAAAACACCATGGTTGTAGTTAATATCTGTGACAACCTCTCTAGTGGCTAACACTTGTTAGCAACCACCTTTTTAAAGACACACAAAAGCTTAAAAATTCACGAGTGGAGTAGCTGACATATTTTATGTAACAGAACATAAGATCTCTTAAGATTATTTGTTAACCACAGACCTTATTTCTGCACCCACTGCAATTTTCTTGGCAGATTTCGGTTTCCAATTTCTTAAAGGTCTGACTTTCCAATTTTAGCCGATTCTGAGTCTCTTTCTTTCTGAGAACAATAAGCATACACAAACATTTTTGTAACTTTTCTGTAATGAAAAATTAAATCGGATGTTTGTAATAAAACTTAGACTACATCATAAAACTGATGGTGAGACCTTAATAAGATAAGATAAGATAAGATAAGAACTTTATTAATCCCGAAGGAAATTCTTGTGCCAGACAGCTCCAGAGTTACAGTGACAATATATAATATACAGAAAAGATAAAACAGTACAGCATCAAATAAGTGAAGTATAAAAAATAAGTGTCTAAAATTAAGTATAAAAAATAAGAGTAAAAAAATAAGAGTCTGTGAGTAGTTTGCAGGTGAACAGTGCTTAATAGAATAACAGTAGAAGTAGGATATGTTAAGTACAAAGTAGAGCAAGGTAATGGCAATTTACATGGAGTGTTATATTGGCAGTTCTTATTGAGAGGTATTGAACTGCCAATAATCATCAGTCTATCACTAGTAGTATGCTAGCTAACAGGGTGAGAAAGTTGATGGTTGTTTGGTAACATCATCAGCTGCTCAGCTGCTTCTATCTCCTTGTAGACATGTCTCTCTTCTCTTTATCCTGTTCTTGGAGTCTGTTACTCCTTTTAATGCTGGCAGCAAGCTAGCATGTGTATGTGGCTGCGACCAATAGCATGTTGAATGGCTGCAACGTTACCGTCTGTGTTGCTGCGTACATGACATGAACCATCATGCAGCGATTTGTGTAAATTTGACAAAATAAAAATATCTGACACTGACTGTTTGGTCAAGGGGCATGGCTGGTCAACCTGAAAACCAACTGATTCCGGTCACTGGCCAGTTGATCTGTGCATCTCTACCTATTTCAGGCATCTAACCAAAAATCCATTCAAAAATCCCATTGACTTTGAGATGGGGGAACTAGAGGTGTAAAAATGCAAATTCATTTAAGTGTTTTAGGGCTCATTCCTGCACCACTCTACCAGTAATCTGTCAAATAACTACAAGTGAAAACTAGAAGGACTAGAAGGAGACAACCAGTCCTACCCTCATGTGTTTGGGTTCCAGTGGTGCCCTGCCTCCTTCTGCTACCTCTAGCTTCCTCAGAAACAAGAAGTTAGGGTTCCTTTTATTGTTGGTCATTGGTTGTGTGGTTGTAGTATCAGGACGATCTGTTGGACCTGTGGTGGTATCTGTATCTGAAGTTTGTCCTGTTTTACAGCCCACGGTGATGTCCTTTGTGATGACCGCATGAGGTAAGCCCATTCTTTGAGTGTTCACCCTAATTTCTCGGAGACAGCCTTTAAAGGAGCCTGCTCCCCCAGATTGCTGAGTCCCAGGCATCAGCCCAGCTTGCCTTGCTTCTGCGCGGGATTCTTCGTCCAGCCCTCCCAGGAAGAGAGGTCCTTTGAGCTGGATGACCTGGAGCTCCAGACTCAGGTCGGCCTTGATCAACTCCTCTCCCACCTTCAGCTGGACACTCTGGGGCAGCAGGTGTAGCTGAATGGGGTACCAAGTTTGGTTGCTGTGGACATATGTTAGAGAATGCAGCTCAGTCTTAATCCCCTCTCCATTTCCAACTGTTGTCACCAGGTGACCATCTCTGATCTCTATGGCAACAAACCCTCCCTCATTGCCAGAATTATACAGGATCATGCCATCTTCTTCTCTCGCAGAAGGATGCATTTCACACTCAAACACCCCCTCCTGTGGCACCTCCCACGGTGGGAGAGAGATAAAGGCTTTAGAGCTGAAAAAACTTATAGAATCTTCTTCTGTTGCAGAAAACTGTGGACTACAGCCCAGAGACACCTCATGGACACTCTTATACCCAGAATAAGGCCTCAGGCTGGACAGCAGGTTATGTTCATTGAACACAACTTCATCTACACAACCTCTAAACCCACTGGAGATGTTGAGAAGGAGTGGGTGATTCAGTCCAGCTGTCCCGCCGACAAAAAGCCCATCCTCGACACTGAGCTCCAGATCTGGTCCTGGCATGTGGAGGCTGGAATGAGAGTTTCGGTCCACGGTCATGGTGACGTTATGGTGGTCGTGAGTCAGCTTCATGGAGTGCCATGCCAGGTCGCTAAGATGGATGCCCTTTTCTGAATGAAGTGAACGCTCACCTGAGCCCAGGTCCAGGCGTACCTGTGGGAATTCAAACATAAATTAGTCTGTAATCTCTCAGTTCATTCATTTGATTTCAAAGGTGCATTATCGAATGGTGCAGACCAAAATACCCCAGTCAACTGGACAGACTTACTACCAATAAGAGCAATTAAACACACTACATAGGGCTATATGACACATGCAAGTTGGCACGTTGGTTGGTCCATTATCTAGCACGACAAAAATGGTGGTCTTGTCACATACTTTCTCCAATTGCAGCTAAACAGGACAGTAAAATGTGGCAAGAATTAGGCAACAGAGTAATAGAATCGTGATTCATATTTGATCAGCACTGCCTAGTTTGACAGTTTTGAGTTTTGTGAGCTTGAGGCACTGTGCTCGAAATGTGCGATGTGTGTCTTTTCAAATCTTGACTGGTCTTGACTCCTCTGTCAGTCATTGTATCAGAGCCGCCCCTTAATAAATAAACAGTTATGACTGGTCTGAAGAGACAAGATGGGTGGGTGGAAATGTCTTTGAACTGAAGGGTGGCCAGACATATCTGCTACAGCACATGAAACACGAGCTCCCAGATTCATCTGCTTCCAAGGCTACAAACTTTAATTAGCATGACAGAGACTCACAGAAAAGGCAAAACACATAAAAGCAAACATGTTAATGAGATTTTGAGTGTGTACAACTGAAAATAGATTGACGAGAGTTGTTAACTGTAGATCAAAAGATTACTCCACAGACACACAAGCAACTAAGCTCTTTCATCAGCAGTTACATTGCTATTTGCTTGGAGTTTTCATTTAACTACTGTAGTCTTCTCTCTGAACCTGGGTCATGAAGCAACTTGTTCTGAAATGAAGTCTGTGCCAGGGGCTTATTTTTTTCTCTCTCCGAGCAATCCGACACCAAGCTGAGTGTGCTCAGTCTTTTCACTGGCTCTCCCCAGGATAGTAAATGCCAATATATGAGCTAAAATGGCCCAAGGGACAAATATTTCTTCATGTTGTAAAGGTGCGAGGCCTCTTTATGTGAGAGCCTCTGGATAGGTTTAGTTCGACTCAACTGGATTCATATTACTCAAATCCAAATGGTCTTTCCCTGGCCAAAAAGCACTTCTCATCATTGTCTCATCTTTTAAATGAACATTTAACACATTTGTCATGCAAGCTTTCTGCCATCCATTTATAGATTCCTGCCAGTTAGTTTTGATAAGTGTGCTTTAGCCTACCTGCAGGCGCCCAGAGATCAGCTCCAACAGCAAGAAGTCTCTGCGTCCAGCTGCCAAAAACAGCAGCCCCGCCTGACTGGAGGTTCGAAATCGTACATGGAGCAACGTCTGAACGGACGCCTCCACTGTCCGCAGGTGGATGTAGCCATCACCGTAGAACGACACTACAACAGTGAAAAGGGGACAAATGGGAAGTTCAAAAAGGTGAACCAGGTGGCCACCATATCATGAACACCTGTGATATTTAATGCTTACCTGAAAAATAAACTTAGTTGAGCTTATTATGTTCGTTGTTAAGACTGACAGAAAGGTGCTAATTCAACTCTATAGTATTGAGTCTGTCATTTGTGTTGTTTAGTCAGAATAATATTTGCTTCATTTGACACAAGATTTCATCCCAGTAAATTCTTACAAATTATTGTGAAGGTAAATCATAAAAAGGCAACCTGCAGATTTTATCCATACTGACATTCTTTGTTTTTTTAATTAAATTACATTCTCAGTAAAAATCTGTTAACGCAATGAACATTTGGTGAACAAAGGCCTTTACCCAGGAAAGGCTACTCCATTAATCTGCATTGACCGGCTTGTCGATGTGGTGTCTGCTCTGCACTTCACACCTATCTGAAGTCAATTAATGACAACTAATGCATCCTGAAATACTCTGACACTAATTAGACTTCACTGTTGACCCAAATGACGCAGAAGGGACATTTAGTTGTACAGACATTTTTCAATGGCCGGGCTGCTCTTAAAGTGAATAGAACATCATTAGTTGGTGCAAAGTGTGGGGGCGCTGTTTTGCACAAAACATGTAGCTAACTCTAATTGGGAACCCATGGGCCAAATATAAAGAAAAAGTTGTAAATGAAAACTATTTAAAGAGGAAACATTCATCTTTCCAACTCTTGCCCTAGCATTTCACAAAGACAACACCTGTACACGACACTAGACACTCTTT
Organism: Lutjanus campechanus; assembly: GCA_027495735.1. Lineage (NCBI taxonomy): Eukaryota > Metazoa > Chordata > Actinopteri > Lutjaniformes > Lutjanidae > Lutjanus > Lutjanus campechanus. The sequence goes on along the minus strand of JAJHUR010115781.1, from coordinate 16,324 downwards.
CTGCTTCTCCAGAGACACGTTCTGTGGAGAAATAATCAGCACCAATTTGGAAATAAGAGAGAAGAAAGAAGCATGTTTACCTAAAGAGCTAAATTAAAAGCTGTTGTAATTACGTAGCTTGAGTATTGCTTTGCACAAACAACTAACTACTGCAGGGCTTGGCGTTGAGGTGGAGGGGGAAGAACATGAGAAGAAAACACTGGGAGAAAAAGTGTGAATATGTTTATTAACTTCGTCTATAATTTTAACTTCGTCTATAATTTCAACAGAATTTTTCCAGAGAAAATCGTGCCTGGTGGCAGAGAGATTTGCACAGTGAAAGCGAGGCTTGTAAGGAACCAAACTAGAAGGGGATGGTGTCATTATTTTATAGCCATTACACTGTGCAATCAACATTTACCTCATAGTTATTGTCTTTTTCCACATTAAATTAATTCATGACTGTGGTTGAAACCTCATGCCAGATCAACTATCCGGCTATATGAAAGCCATGCAAGTAGTTCTATGAGGCTGTACTTGGACAAAGTGGTGCTTAGAGTACAGTGCAAACATCAGCATGCTAACATGCTCACAAGGACAATGCTGAAGTTTATCGGGTGTAATGTTTACCATGATCACCCTCTAAGTTTAGCATGCTAGCATATTAACATTTGCTAATTAGCATTATACAGCTGTGGTGGATGGGAATGTCATTAGCTCTGTCAATAGGCCTATGACATTTTGACTTTATGAAATGGGAAATGAAATGATTAAGATGATCCCAATCCTGAAGGAAACATTCATGTCTTGACTAAAAACCACAATGTCAGCCTTACAGTGCTGCTAGAGGAAAAATCAGAGGGCTTCCAGTTTTATTAGGATGTATTATCTGGGAACGATGAATGTTTGTAGTGGTTGAGAAATTTCAGTTTGGGCCAAAGTGTGGGACCAATCCCTCAACTGTCAGTCCATTGCCATTCCAATAGAGTCATGGAGTTATTGTGGCAAAAATTGCATGATGCAAATTCCGTTGCATTAACATTTACGTTTTCATTCGGCATGCTTTTGTCTGAAGCTCTGCACAAATGAGGTACAACTGATCAACACTTTTCCCTTCTAGGATTTTATAATCATGTCTATATGTAATTACAAAGTACTTGTATTTAGTAGTGACTGGCCACTCTCATCTGTGAATAAAACAGTAAAGCTGTCCTGATTTTAATCAGTTTGGCCTACAAACCAGCTGTATTGGAGCACCACAATTTAAAATGACTGACTGTTCGTGGAAACGGTGACACACAGCAAATTGAGGTCAGGAGATGTGTGTGTGTCTTTGTGTGTTCGGCTGGGGATGGTTGACACTAAAAACTCTAAAGCTCTCTAAACAATACAGCAGTATGAAGAGGCAGTGAGACTGAACACAAGATTTAAATGATTCAAATAAAAAATAAAAAAACAGACCAAAAAACAGAAAATTGTTTTATACAACAGATATCTTCACTTATCTAAAAAAAAAGATAAAAAAAAGAGAGAGAGATAATTTAGTGGGGTTAGTGGGAGAAAAACCAATGGCAAGAAATTTTAAGAATAAATTACTTAGAAAAGCTGTCGAGTAGAGCTCATAAATTCTACACTGTAATTGCATGACAGGTAATAATTTATGTACCCACATCACACAGAGTGACTTTTACCTGAAGGAAAATCATGAGTTACATAGTGTTTAGCTCTAAACATTGTTTTTCTTGCAGCCAGTAAAACATCTGCCATGTTGGCCAACACTACTAATTAATTTGTAAAATTATTTAAGAAATTCTGAAGTTTTAGTTGACTGACTTTAGGTAAAACAATTTTAAGCTTTAACTGTAAGCCTTTTGGCAAATATTAAGGGACAAGTCTTCTTGATTTTTTTTTTTGTGTGTGTTAACAAAAGTTGGTATAAAAAAAAAGTACAAATCTGCTTTTAAGGGATAGAAAATAATGGAGAAAAAAATAATCAGGCATCAGGGATCCTTCTTTTGCTTTCATTCCGTGCCTACACTAGTCTCATATGCACATTAAGCCTTATTATTTTATTGCCTTTAAATCCCTGGTCAGGAAATGCACTGCCTGCAAAAACCAAACTTTATTATCAAGGCTGTTATTATGTGTTATAAGACTGGTCCCAGTGAGAAGTACTCAGTCAGCAGGCTGGCCCAGCATGCCGCGCTGCATAAAGCCTATAAGCTCGCTGTCAGTATAACCCATGTCTGTCCATCTCTCTCTAATCTGCCTCTATGATACCAGTGAACATTGGATTATTAGTAATCTTCCTACGGTCACAGACACATCTCGAACGTGAATGCAGGACTTTAATGTGTTGCCATGAGCAGGTATGAGGATAGAGACAGGTACAGTCGTCTCAGGCAGTGCTGAAGGCCCTGAAGTGATTTTCCTGCACATGCTGCAGCCTTTGTTAGATGATATTTAAGTATTTAGATTACAGCTCTACGGCAGCTTTTCAAAACAACATGAAGTATTAACTGAAGCCTGATGTCTGATGTGTGTGGATTTAGAAACACTGATAAAATGGCCCCTTTTACACTCAAGAGTAAAATTAATACTTTTTATTTTTTTGCTGCATGCAATTACGAACTTTTTAGGAAGAGCAACTTGTTAGTGCATCCTGGGAATCATCATCATTTCAAGTCAAAAGATTTCATGTTAAAAGAAGTGCTCTGAAAATAAATAATAGAACATTTGAGTTTAATCTGAATAAATAAAACCTGTATATTTTCGTTAAATTAATAAGAAAAGATTTGTTGATTCCACTACATTCCTGTATGATATATACAATATACTTGTTTTATGCCATTTAAATCATTGTAGAGAAACTATCTTACAAACCAATCTTTAGGAGGGCACTTGGTGACATCATTGTGACATCTGATCAGGTACTGACTGTCCCACTGCAGAACATAAGTAACTACAAGCATCCAGCCAAAATGTAATCTAGTATTCAGCAGCATATGTCTACGGGTGATATTAAACTGGATTAAACATGAAGCTGCCAACTGTCACAGACACATTTTTACTTAATCAAAGGTTGTATAAACAACAAGCCTATATTTACAGCATTGCCATTATCTCACCTCATTTCACTACATCTCTGATGGAAATATTGTGCTCTATACTTCACAACGTGTATCTGACAGTTTTAGTTACTTTTTGCATGCTGCAGTACTATAGTACTAATTCACCCTGTAGTACACAAAATATCTAAAATTTTCTCCACATTGACAAAAATACAACATTAAAATGCTCTTACATGTATTAATTAGCAATAAAAACAGAATATTAAAATATTCTATAATAACATTCTGCCACATTCTGTCTTTTGAGTACTTTTACTTTTCTGAAAGTACATTTTACTGTTAATATTTCTGTGCTTTTTAAATATTTCTAAGGCAACTTAAATAATAGATCTGAGTACTTCTTCCAACTCTGGTGTTAATCCATTAAAATATGATGGGATTCACTTCAGGACAACAACCACAGCTTGTGCATGAATTTTAAAAGTTATCATCAATACATTTATAAGAAAATGTATTAGAAATAATGTTTCCCCCCGCTTCAAAAACATTTTACAGCGTTACCAGTCCTATTTCTGGTAATAATATCACTGCAACAAATCAACTATAATGTTGTATAATCGTTATTATAACAGTTTTAACTTTTGTATCTTACAGGAAAAGAGCTTCTCTTGTGTCTGCAGTGTCTTACCTCCATAAACTTGTCCTGTGGAAATCAGCAGCAGCAGAAACACATCAACCACAAAACTCCCCATTGTTTCTCAGGCCCTTAAAACCTAACTTGCATTTAGTTAAAAGCAACATCTGGCTGCTTGATTGTGCCGTCCATTATCTTTACTATACCTTATTGGTTCTGCATGTCATTTCCACCAGTAACGACCTCCCAAACACTAACAGCCTCTGCACTTGTCTTTAGCTTACAGCCTTTAAAAAAATGTACCTGTGAGCAGAGCCCAGAGAGGTGGAGCTCCACCCTCTGACCCTCCCCTTGAGTGTTGTAGTACCAAACGTGAACACTAGGGGGCGGTGTCATAACACATTCAAACACAAAGAGGGCGAGAAGTGTACAGGCCTCTCCTGGAGGGGAAGCAGATAGTGCATTTCTGTTCAAGAAACAGACTGGATCTCAAGTCTTGTTAGACTATTGAAAGTGGACTTATTTTGAGTTTCCTCAGTTTACCTGCCTTTGGCAGACAAACCAAAGAGTTGTCCGTGAATGTTCTCATTCGTCCAGGTCATTGTAAGCCAAAGCAAGATTAAATCGAAAGCAACTGGACTTGTTCAAAAAGCCTTTTGGCTTTTTGAACAAGTCCAGTTGCTTTCGATTTAATCTTGCTTTGGCAAACCAAAGAGTTAATTTTAAACTCTTGCCAGAAGACCTTTGTTCAGTATTTTTGTTCAGTTTTTCTGATATAAATTTATCATGATGAATCCATATTTACTTGCAGATTGTGTGTATTTTTGGGTTGAGAAACTGTTACTTATAGTTTGGTCAAAGGGCAAATATGGCATCCTGGCCATAGCAGTACAAGTACTTCCTGCAAACCAATTAGTTCTGCAATTTACTGATGCTCCAAAATGATAAATCTATTTTTATTATAAATATATTCTTTATGGGGGAAAAGGTTCAAAGGTTCAAAGCAAAATTTAAAAAAAAAAAAGATCCTTCCGATTGGGCCATAACACAGTAACTGTCAGCCACTCTGAACTCAGTAACTCTGAATACACTTTGGTGAATTAATCAATCACAACTATAAAATTCAGAGGACTTATCTGAAGCCTCCATCTAAAAAAAAATTTCACAGTGTTATTAAGACCTTAAAAATACAGAACAATACAAAAAATAATACTAGTCATGGCAAACTAATAGTGACAAAATATGTTTGACATCAACAACAATAAACAACAGTGATAATAATATTGATTTAAAAGCATAATATACAATACATTATTTGATCACAAAATACAGATGCAGGCTCAAATGCAGGGAAAAATCTGGAAAAGACATGGACATCATGACGTTAAACGTACAATACTAAGAGAAACCTAACTGACTGCCATCACTAAAGGAAAAAGCTGACAGAGACTTATTCACAACATTACATTACTTCAACTGCAAATGAAATGCACTTTGCACAGTGTGAAGTGGTTAAAATGTGTTCATATGAACTGAGCTTATGGAAACTCACTGAAACAAACTAGCTACAGTTAAGTCAGACCAATGTCAAGTCATGCTAACATTGGCAATTATATGAATTAGATTGTATATATTTAAGAAACCATATTCTTAAGTTAACCTGCCTTAAACTTAAGTTGCATCATTGCAAACAGTTGATTTAGAAGCAATCAGATTATTAAGTATCTGACTTAAGGCAATTGTGTTAATCTAACTTGTTAAGTTGATTTGAAAAAACTTTCATCATTCCTTTGTGTGTTACCAATCAAAGTAATTTTTTAAAAGTTGTTCCAACAATTCTCTTTTTTCAGTGCAGTAAAGCACTCATTGAAATGAAATGAAGTGACCTGCAGGGAGGCATAAAAGAGAGGAAAAGAAAAATAGAGAAAGAAAACACTGATGTGAGAAATGGGAAGGAACAAAGTGTGCAAAATTGCTAAAGCAGACAAGGGAGGGGAAATAAAAGGGAACAGGAGGTTAGAGGAGGGAAATGTCCTGTGGCTGATTGAGGTGAAGTGGAAGTTTGGGTGTGATTGTTCAAACTGCAGGACACACTCCCTAGTCTGTATCCTGAACCCCTCCCACCCTCTAACCTACCACCTCTACACACATACACACACACACACACACACACACACACACACACACACACACACACACACACACACTGAAATGTGCTGTTTTACTGCAGCTTTAGAGAGAGTTTGGTCCATTAAACTGTTGAAAGAACACATAAGGGCTTTTATTCGGCCGGTGATTCAAACTCTGCTTGGCTCTCGCATGAGGAGGAGTGCTGGGTTTAGGTTTAGTTCCCAGGACGTTGAATAGTAGACTCTGCAGTCTGGTTTCTTAAGCAAAGGGGTCACACCCAAAATGGGTCACAGTTCAGCTAGTGACGGGTCCTCTCATGACGAGAGCGGTGGTGTGTTTTAATGAGCCTGGATCCCACGCTGAGAGGATTACCGTCTTGTCATTCGGGCTGGAAAAGTCTTTTAAGTGTCTTTTTTTAAAACTCTCGAGCTAAACTACAGACAACTGAATGTTTACATTGAGTTCACGTGCAAGGAATTAATCCTTTCTGTGCATCAGGACCCATTTAAGGAGAAATGAAAGCAGCAAAATGCAAATTATTTTTCTTCTCTACTTATAAAAACAAATGAAATCACACATACAAGGTGGTGGGTAAAGTGGTATTGCTAAACAACCCTGTAAACTCCAGCAGATATTTTATTAGTACTTGGTGCTATTTTGGGAACTACTGTAAGTGATGAAGACCACAGTCTGCTCCAACACATAATCTTTTAAAGGGTATTAAATTCTTTACTCTTATTATAGACCCTTACTATATAGGATTTTCTTTAAAACCTATGTATAGACTCATAGACCCCTTAGAAGTGTACCAACTGTATCTGCAAAGACTCTGCCTTCTGCCTGTATTTTCTCATTTTCTCATTATTTCACTGTGCTTGAGACACTTCTGGGTGTCAGTTTGTTTGGCAATGGGTGTGAAGCCCCAGTGAATGAAGAAACCAAACACTAGCTCTAGATATGGCCTTTTGAGTTTTTTGCAACACACTGTAGGTTGTCCTACATGTTTGGAAAGAAGTGTGATACAAGGCATTTGCAATATGCAAACTCACTGCGAGATGCAACTAAATTAACACTGATCCTTTAATCATCAAATACAATCAATCAATCAATCAAAAGACATTTTATCTCGGATTAAAAACTGTGGGTGGATGTTTTAATACACACAAATGTGCAACATGCTCATCTTAACGATTAAAATTGTTTGGTCTTTGCTGCCCTTTGAATCTACAAAAATTAATCTCCAAGGTTCATGGTTTCTTTGTGAGTACCCAAGAGTAAATCTGTTGTGTAGACGGGAGATTCAGCACCTCTTAGCACGAAAAACAATGATCCAACACAGAACAGTACAGGCCCTGAAGATTGTTGGCGGCTCTCTGCGAGCAGTATCAGAGCTGTGAAACTGGTAGAGCACAAGTAAAGAACAGGAACCACCTGGCTGGGGACAAGGCAAACAGCGTAGACCAGGAAGAGATGGAGGATAGGGACCGATTTAACTCAGCAGCAGCTAAAACAACAAAAAACACGCCACACAGCTGGACAGACAAACCTTGAAAGGCCTCTGCTTCTTAACCCTGTCACCAACACTTGGCTGTGTGCTCAAATGAACATGTAAAAAAGAGAAAATAGAAAGATAAACCCGCTTCTCTCATGGAAACCAAACGGATGACAGTCTTTTCTCATCCTTCCTTCCTTCCTCACCTTTGTATCCTTTGTGCCAACACATGTAGGATACACGTGTAAATTCCAGATCTATTGATTTCTGAGTCTCTAAACAAACAATAAAAAAAGAACAAAAAGCACAACACATTATCCACCTGTGCTGCCGAGATGAATGAGTCACGGTGTTTTGATACTGGTGCAAAAATAAAGTTAATGGAAGAAGGCTTTAAACTGTGTGGGCTCCGGTATAAACCTTGGCCTGAGCCTTTAGTCCACTTCCAGTATAAATACAGTAATTGAGTGACACATCCATTCTCTATTTATGAGCCGGTTGCATAAGAACAGAGAGGAAAGGGCTGCTGAGAAAGGAGTCTCAGACAGAGAGAAGTATAGAGTGGCTGTCAGACAGAAGAGAGAGTTAGAGGGTTGAGATCCATAGATAGACACAGATAATTAACAAGCTGCTGTTTTTCTTTGCTCTGGGCATTTTTCACATTTATCTTAAATATCATGACATTTTTAACAAAACTCGGCAAAGAGCAGCTCAGGACATTTGATCCATGGGGGAGTGTGTGTGCGTGTGTGTGTGTGTGTGTGTGTGTGTGTGGTTATGACTTAAGCTATTTTCAGGGACACATTTCAGACTAAAGTGAACTGGGGACACTGGTGCAAAAGAGGACAAAAGCTGGAGAACCACTGATTTTTATGTCAGTTGTTAAAGTTAGGTTAAGAGTTAGACAGTCCCTTCAGGATTCTGCAGAATTTTGGGCAGGATTGTTGCAGCCTAAAATGCCCGATTTCACGGCAGCTTTTCTAAAAAATTGTGATACATGTCATATTGCAATGTTTTTACAATGAAATTGCAGGAGCAATATAAAATTGCAAAAAAAGTTGATTTTTTTGTATGAAGGCAAAAAGGCTTAGTATTACAAAAACGCTAACAAAATATGCTTTTTTTAAAAATGAAGAAGTGTGCCTGGAGGATATTCCAGCAATTTAACTGTAGAACTGCTATGATTGGTGGAAGCTACGATGACTGATCAAATTTGTGGGGTTGAGTCTCAAGGAAATGAATGTAAGTCTATGCAACGTCCCCAAAAATGCCATAAGTGACCATGTGTGTGTGCATATGTGCGTGTGTGAGGGAGGCGAGAGCTTGGCCAGCCATTCATTAGGTGTACTCTCTCCATCCCTGGCAAAGCTGCATTAAGTGGTAAGATACACCAAACTATTCACCATCAGTGTGTGTTTTCTCTCTCTCTCTCTCTCTCTCTCTCTCTCTCTCTCTGTGTGTGTGTGTGTGTGTGTGTGTATCACAATCTCATCTCCACAGGCACCTCTTCAAATGTTTAGGGGAACTTTTCAGATATTTGATATTTCTCTCCTCAAACATGCAATGTGATGCTGAGACCAGCTGCTACCTTTGCTTGGGGACACCTTAAAAGTCTTTGTTTGGTGTGTGTGTGTGTGTGTGTGTGTGTGTGTGTGTGTGTGTGTTTGTATTCACATGCGCAGGAAAGTGACTGAAGTGTGAGTCACTTTGAGTCATGGCTGCTTTATTTAGCTAACTTGTTGAAAGAGAAGAGGAGACATAATAAGACATGAAAAGAGGTGATAAGAATCACAAAGATCATCAAAGAAAAGAAGAAAGACTAATCGCTGTGGCTGCAGAATCTTGACAGAATCACTGGTGTTTAACTGGGCGACTAAACAGAAAACAGACTAAATGCCCGTCCTCTATTACTTGCCAACCTCAGATTCAATCTGTCTTGGATCTGATCTTGTGTGTTAACAGGTGTTGCAGACTATCATACACTACAGCCAAGCTAGCCGCTCTGTGAAGCTATACTAACATCAGCATGCTAACATTTACACAATGGTATATGGTTTACAATGTTTTACAGTTTAGTGTGTTAGCACACCAATGCCGACATCAACTGAGGCTAATGGGAATGTCATTAGTTCAGCAAGTTTTGGTCACAGATTTAAAAAGTAGTTATTACAGGGGCTCACTTATAGCTCATTTGGAAGGGTGTGTGCCCCAGGTACTGAGGCTGTCAGTCCTCTGCAGTGGCTGCAGGTTTGACTCCCGCCTGCGGCTCATTTGCTGCATGTCGTCCACTCTCTCTCTCTGCCCCCCTTCCTGTCATATCTTCAGCTATCCTATCCAAATAAAGGCAAAAATCCGATCCGCTAATTATGTTGCTTTTCTTTCAGCGCAAGGCATGATGGTATATAATGCTTGGTTAATGACCACCTGTAGCACTCTACTTTTCATGATGTATTGTGGGATACTTCCACTTGAGTCCACTATGTAGGGTAGAATAATTTTCACCATACATTCAGACAGCATTAAAATGAAATGGCAAACTCACTATGTAGTGAACTATGTAGTGAGTATTGAATGATTTTGGACACAGCCATTAACTTTTTATTGCCGGAAAAGCACAGGTGGAACTGCCAACATTAACACGCTGCACTGAAGTATCCTAATGAGTGCACAGTACCAGGGCCTAAAACAGGCAGTCTAAATAGGATGAAGCCATTGCTTATGTTTCTAAGTTATGCCTGTGCTTTTTGGGCTATGACATGTGTCTAAATATCTACTATGAAGAAGGACACCTGTAAGGTAAAATAAATGAATAAAATAAAGTTTTCTTGATTTCTAGTGTGCTGTATTGATGTATAATCATGTGCATGCACAGTTAAAGTTTTTAACATTCAAATTTGGAAGACTGTCAGTTGTGCAAAAAAAAAAAAAAAAAAATTTTTACAAAATCCATTGGCTCAAATCCCAACTGTCATCTTACAATTTAGTTTCCCTTTCCTCCTTATCAACCTATAAAACATGGACTGCTCTGAGAAAACAAAGATGGGCATCATCTGCTAGGTCAGCACTTACAATGAAGAGTGACGGGAAGGGAAAGTGCAGAGAAGGAAGGATGGGACGGGATGAGAGGAAGCGACCTGTGCTTATCTTACATGTGTTTCTTTTCTTTTTTTTTCAGAATGGAAAGAAAGAATTGGAAGAAGCCTGGTCACAAGTCAGGAGGTCTCGGTCTTCCATGGTTTCTTTTTGAATGCTCAGCTCCATTAACACACACATAAGAGTGGCGATTCTGTTCCATAACAAGTGCATAGTCTTGGTCTGAATCTAATTTTCCGATTACTTAACACTTTGAACACACACACACTTAAAGGGATAGTTCAGCTTTTTTTAAAGTGAGGAACTTATCGATAGTCAGTGTATAGTAGATGCTGGTTGGCACAAATCCAGTTTGGAGAGGCAGCAGTAAGTATATGCTATATTTAGAATATTTTCACTGCTTTGCATTGCTGTCTGTTAGCCTTTTCCAACAGGAAACTGCTGTTATATCAGCCAAATATGGCTCTCTCCACAGAATCAGACTTGCTGGTCTACTGCTGCCTCGATCATGAGTTTGTTTGTATTATTGTGTGACTTCAGTGTTTTAAGGGGTTAGTTCAGATTCACTGAATTCACACAATAACACAAACAAACTAAGCAATCGAAGCAGCAGTAGACCGGCAACTACCATGTTCTGTGAAATAAAATTACAGTTTTTGTCAAAGGAGCCTGGTTGCTTTTGAGAGAGTGATGTTTGGCTTATATGAAGCCGGTTTCCCATCGCAAAAGGCTGCTAATCCTGCAAACTAGGGATATGCTGACCATCATCTACTTTCGGTAATACAGTGATTATGGCTAAGAACCTCATACAACACACTTTAAATCATTACTTATCTCTTTAAACAAGTTGACAAGCATATATACATGCATGCTTGTAAGTATTCACATGAATCCCTTGTAAGCTGCACTGTTTTGCTGTCTCTCTTACACACACATGCTCAACTGACTCAATATCACGCTTTTAGCTGAAGACTGTTTTGCTCTCGATTCAACTCTTCCTCTCCATCACTGTGACAAAGGTCAGTCCCCAAACACAATGGCTGCTGCCAGCAGCTGGTGGCCTGACTCACTGCCAAAGCACTCGACCCTGCAGCTTATCGGCTGATTTAACATCGTTAAAGACTTCTAAGGAAAACATCATCTGAGTCACTGCTTCTGCCTTAGTCATAACAACAAGCGTTCAAAAATGACAGACACAGTTCATGGTGTAACTCACTAAGCTGAACTTTTGCTTGTTGCACATTCTTACAGCACAACACACCAGTCATACAAGTGATCAATGACATACACAGGCCACGGTAGTTTAACTGTGCGATGTGCTGCCACAACTTTGCAGTTTGGTATTTTTCCAACGTTTCTAACGGCCCTATGTTCTTGGTAGTTGGCTTTCAAAATAGACGAGACTTGTTTGCGAGTTTGAAAACAGGACATTGGTTGCATATCATGTGCTGTACCCAACGCTGGTCTCTCCCTGTGATCTTTTCCCATGCACCAGCTAACTTGATTATCTATGGTGATACAATTTCTCAGTGTACGATTCACTTACCAAAAGCTATTTTTGTCAGAGGGGTGGACCTTTTTTCATCATCCTAGGAAAATGAAACAAGAACAACATGTAGCTAACAACATGATAATAATATTCAATGTGCTTAGAATATGAGAGGACAGAGTGTGTCAGGAAAGCATATAATGGCCTTCATGAATTGATGAAATCTTTAAAGAACTCTTTCATCAAGGGTTTTTTGTGATATAATATAAAGGGGTTCTCTGTAGACCCTTGGAATATATAAAGGTTGTAGGTAGACTCCCCGGGATGAGGTTCAGCCCAGAACCATTTGCTTCTGAAGAACCCTTTTTTGAGTGTTTCTCCAGGGTGCTTTGTAAGACTAAGGGTTCTATTAAGGATTATTTTATGCTTTTATTTGATTGGGACAGCTGAAGAACAGATAAGGGGATAGAGACAGAAGGGATGACACGCAGAGGACTGATAGCCTCAGTGCGTGGGACACATGCTCTACCTACTGAGGTACAAGGGCGTCCCATTAAGAACCCTTTTCATCCAGAGAACTCTTTTTGGAAGAAAGAGCTCTTCACAAATTGAACTCTATTGTCAAGGGTTCATTAAGGGTTCTTTCTACCATAATATAAAAGGGTTCTTGGTACAACCCCCTGGGTGGGTTCTAAATGAATCCCTTGGAATATAAAAAGGTTCTGGGGGTGGGTTCTTGTTAGCACTATTAAAAGTTTGAAAGGTTCTGGATAGAACCCCTAGCAAGAGTTCTGGGTGGAACCATTACTCCATAGAAAGGTTCTCTTTAGAACCTCTCATCAGGGGGTTTTGAGTAAAACCTTTCACACATGGTTCTAGGTATAATCCTTTCACTGTCTTACATTCCATACTAACATGGTATTTATTAAGCTAAAACAGTATGTGAGTTTTTTTTTTAGTATGTCCAAAGCCTTCGGATGAAACCAAGAGCACATGAGGTGCAAACTATTTCTGGGGAAATGTTATAGTAGGCAGGCACTGGGCACAACGCCAGCAAATATATCCCACAGTGCAAAGCAGTAGTGATGACAACAACAACACACAGACAAGCAAACAGGGCAGCTATGTGCAACTGGTGGCATCGGTTACCATGGCTACGCATCTTCAACCGGCAAGGAGGCTGTTAAATGCGATTAACAGTGCATCTGAAAAGAATCATGCTACTGTTTATTTACACAAACGTATGCTGAACATTTCATTTCTTCACATTGATTTCTTTATAAATGGTTCTACTAGGAAACAAATAGGGTTCTCCTATGGGGACAAGCAGAAGAACCCTTCATGGTTCAAGTTAGCACCTTTATTACTAAGAGTAATTCACAACCAATTTATCACCACAGTCAATAACCAGTAATCATAGATGAAGCAAAATAAACTCATGGTTTAGATGAATGAAAAAATGAAAATATAACAGAGTAATCAGTTCTTTCTATAACCTGATAAGTTGTTATTTATGTTCTTTTGCACCTACAACACACACAAAAATCTTGACTACACATTAATTAAGACTAGTTCCACCACCATATATTTTTAAACCCAGAGTTCAGAGATTCCTTCGTCTCCAGCTAAACTAGCACAACCAGTGTGACAACTCCTCACTGTCTTGTCTTTTTTTAAAAACAACAGAGAGCCGTCTGGGAAGACAGGCAGTCTGAGGGATATATGAAAGAGCCAATTGTAAAGTTGGACTAATTAGGAGGCCACGATTGAGAGTCATGGACAAAAACTGAGGTCAGAGGGTCACACTGCAACCTGGTCATTAAGTGAGTTAGATATGAATCAGCTATTGTTGTCTCCCGGAGTGTCTAATTTTGGGGGGTTAATAATTGAGTTTTAACTCTAATACAAAAAGTCTTCAATATGAACTGATTCATCGGAAGCATATGAACCAGAAGTTTTCATTTGAGCTGTCCTGCTCATTACTTCTCTTTCACAGTTTACTGAAAGCTCCTGTACATCACGTTGTGGTGTGATTATAGATGCTGTTGTGAAACCAGAAGCCACAGTTTATGAACACAGTCAAAATTCATTCACTCAGACATGTGTCGCATACGAGAATACATAAATACATAAGCCTTTTTCTTCCATCACAAAACAATCATGGGAAAAAAAACGGCTTACGCATAATATTTTCACTTGTCGCATAGAAGCTAATTGATGCTTCCCACCCCTTTTTGCACTGTGCTACAATAACAGTTGAGTGAGCCTGGTACTTCTGTCAACCTTTTCCTCTCCTGTTTCCTGTCTTTAGCTGTGATATGTGCCGGCTTGTCTATGTTAGAAAGAAAACCAAATTTTGATGGTTTTGATGGGTTTTTTGATGGTTATGGTTTACAGACATTGCTGAGGGACCTGTAAATGAGACATCCTCATGTTTAGTTGAATAGATCCTGAGAAAAATATTTTGTGTTTGCCACTGGTTTAGCCATTCATTTATTTTGTCTCGTCCTGCATTATTGTGTACATTTGGTTTGTGTGAGGTCTGGCGTGTCTACACCTGCCTACACTTTCATATGAGTGAATTAATGAGCTCTACTTGGACTCAGTCATGCTGCACGGCTGACTAAAACGATGAGCTAAAATCCGCTCAAAGCTACGAGGTTCTGCAGACTGTACAGTTGATTCTCAGTGGGATCTTTAATACCAAAAACTCTTTCATAATATAGGAAGCCATTTGATTCAGTGTTAATATTAAAAATAAGACTGTGCTGTGGGGGATTGAATTAATTTTCAAACAAAGAGCTGTAATTTCCTCTAGAGTCCTCTAAATTATACAGCAAAATACATCATTTGTCCCATGCCATCTAGAGCGGCATATACTGCAGAAGCGTTTTCTGATCTGACATCAGCATTGGCAGGATGGCATTATTTGTCTGTGCCTTCCGATACTGTTACTGAAAAATATATAGGTTTTATGATGTGTGTCTACATGAGAAATTGATCAGGCTGCCATGGGCCAGACAAAAATAATATAAGGTCCTAATAATGGGCAAATCTCCAATAATGGTCAGAAGTGATCTACATAGGGCACTTCTACTGCTGCTCACCCAACTGAATTTTCTGAATTGCTATGTGATGAATTGTGGGCTGATATTTTGTTGACAGTGTCCAAAACTTTTTTTACAGTGTACCACGCATGCTGCATACAAGTCACAATGATAGTGGCAGCAAAAGTTGAAGAACAACAACTTAAGCAACATGGACGGACAGCATTGAGTGAATAAAGTTAAAGTACAGCTCATTATCTTTACCAATGAACACAGCACTGACCCCTTTTCAAAATAAAGGCCTGATAACAGTTTAATGGTAAGCAAAATGCTACCGAGTGGCTTTTCTAGATTTTTCATTTTTGGTATTTCCATGATGGCCTTGCGGGCCACATGAAACCTTTCAGTGGGCTGCATCCATCCATCATTTTGCCCACTTCTGCTCTATAGCAAAGTCACGTTACTTCCTTTGCTCACAACATAATGACTTTGGGTGCTAGAAGGCTTAACATAAACACGTCATTTTTGAAGAACTCGCTGAAACAGCTGATTCTGTCGGTCTCCTCATTTCTTTAAAACATCTTATTTAGCTAAATTATTATTATTATTATTATTATTATTATTATTACAGTATTAACTGCCACAGACTATTCTAGCCAGTAATAACAAATGCTGCTCTTATGTAATATGAATAATAGCTTCACCTCTGAAACACCTTTTTGGAAACTACCATTTAGCTTTTGTAGTATTTTGTAGTATCCCTGTTCTCTCTCTTGCTCGCTCTCATTTGTTACAGGAGTGAATCACTCCCGCGAGAGGAGCTGGAGTGGCACTTCACTCTATAAAAACAAGCAAACTCTTCCCTCCCTTTTGGCGCTGATGTTTACAAAAGAACTGACTGTGGCCCAGATTCAGGTCACAAATGGTCTATGTTTTATGAAAACCTTGTGTCCATGTGCTGATATTCACATGAAAATCATCAAATCCAACTGAAGGATTACACGCTCTTCTACGAACTGAGGCCCTCTTCAATCTTATGAAACACTTTCAAATCAAGTTGGATAAACCCAGAAACAATTGGCAGTCTGGCTGGATGTTTCTTTGTGTGTGTGTGTGTGTTTTTATTCCTGAGAACTTGACATCTAAGAGATGCAATGTCTCCACAAGTTATGCATGATATATAAAACTATTATAAAGTAATTTCTTTTAAAACATTTGTTACAGTCAAACTGCACTGCTTAAACCACAAACTGTCTCAAAATCCTGCTAGTATCAGTTACTTCAGAGGATTATATAAACCATCTTCCGGGCCAAACTGAGCCAAAAGCAATTTCAGACTCAAACACACAAGACAACTCCTCCCATAACAAACTGTCTGTCCCAAAACAC